>JAYJMB010030188.1:0-36662 GCA_036873735.1 Pouteria campechiana | reverse complement strand
GGATGTCTTTTGTTCCCTGCTTGTGCTGCCCGAACTAGAACATTCGTCAAGCTGTAAAATTTGCTTTGCCATTTCTAGTTCATACTACAGGAGGTTATGGAGTGCTTTGAACTTGGATTCTTTCATTGGGAGGGTGGATGCACATGAAATCGATGGTAAGTTTATTTTTCCTCAACTAATTTACATTTTCTCTTTGGCTAAGTTTTTATAAAATTCATGAATAATGATGTTGTGGAGGATTTGAGGGAGATTGTTGAGGATTTCATGGGGAATTGCCTAGTTCTTGGTTTGGAATGGTTTTGGTGTGATTTAGACATGAGCAATCTGAATTTGGATAATGACCTAAGTGGGGTTGGAAGGGGCTTTTGTGTATAAGGTGGTTAAATATCAAATTGGTGAAACTAAGAGCTTAATTAACTTATGATTTTGCTTAATTTCATGGTAATTGAAATATAGAGAAGCTAGATGTTATTAGACATGAAATTCCTATGATGCACTTGTGAAAACATTGGAAATAAAGTAATTCCTACAAGATATTTGATGAAAAGCCTCAATGAGAAATTACTCCTATATGTAGGATTTGATGGAAACTCTAAAATCCTAATGAAGTTGTTGTCATATAAATTATGTTAACTAGTGATAGAATTGAAATATCTTTTGGGAAATGTTTTTGATCATTTATGAGTTAAATGATGCCTATAAGGTATTTGATAAAATGTTCTAATGAGAAACACCTATGGATTGAATTTTTCAATTTTATGATATATGTAGGATCTTTAAGCATGGATAAAAACTTAAGGAATTGATGAGGATTTATGAAGTGACTCTGCATGCAGGTAAGTAGGCTCTTTTTTGACTGAATCTATGAATGAATGAGGATATTGATTATCCCATTTGTTTGAATATGGGCATGTATGAACGGATGGGGATATTGATTATTCCATTTGTTTGAATACGGGCATGTATGATTGGATAGTAGATATCCCATGATATTCTAAAGGTTAACGTTTGTTAGGTTTTGTGACTATATGAATATTAAGGATAGTGAGTATCCCTTTAATTAAAGTAAGGCTTGTTTTGCTTATGATATGAATATATGATTACTGGGATTAGAACGTATCCCATGACTTTATGTACAATGATTTTATTCTTGTGTATGAATGTCTAGAAGAGGGGGGATAGAAAATATCCCATGATTTTATTGATATGCATTTGTTGAGCATGTGTTAATTGAGACAAATAACGTGTATTCCTTGAATCCGTATTTGGCAAGCATGGATAAATGGGATTAAAGGTTATCCCATGATTCTTCTTTCTGTCTATAATCTTCTGTGACTATATGAATTCAATAGAACATGGACTACTCTATGATTGTGTGTAAGGCCTCGCCTAGGGGCCTTTGCATTTTACCATTACCATTACCTTGTATTTTCCTTATTTATAAGGGAAAATTTTATCAAAAATCTGGCAAAGTCTACCCTAAAATATTAGAATATACACCTATATATACATTCATCATTTAAAAATTTAACTCTTAGTTTTCATATTCACAGAATTTTAACTTACAATATTAATCACAACCTCACACCCATACCCATAGCTGTGTGCCGAAGATTAAAACCAAAACATGATAGCAATACACATTACTAAAATCATGTCAATTCATTTACAATATGATAAGAAATCACGATGACATGCCACCACATACATTATACATCATTTGAGATCTCTTGAATATAAATATACAAATACATACAAAGTTTAAATTTCAAATAAATATACTACCAGGAAAAATAGCTTTAGTTCTTGTTCACCAATCTCAACCCATAGTTGGAATTCTTTACCTATCCTGTCAACTAAAATTTGAAATAAGAAGGCATGAGTCCTAGGCAAACTTAGTAAGTAAGCATGTTTGCAAACAATGATTAATCCAAAAATAGTATACCATCCATATAAATACAACAATTATTTTGTCATGGTATCCAAGAACCATAATTATAAATACAATGCACTCAAACCTCATCTTGAGATTGAAACCACAACATACATATCCGTATTACACAAACATATCAAATATCATAATTTGCCATGCAAGCATCACATATCTTAACTGTGCCATTCAGGCATAGCATCATACCATTCTATCCAATACACTTCATGGAATGCACTAAGTTCCATTCCTATACACATTCATATGCTATAATATACTATCAATACAATTATGGGCTTTCATTTATCCCATCTATTCTATCCATTCACATTATCACACATATCTAACTAGGATAGTCTCTATCCCTATTAATGCATTTATCTAACATAACTTTGGGGTATTCTTCATGCCCTTTCACATAGACATCCATAAACAAGAATGAGCAACATCATACACAAAGACATGAGATATTTTCTATCCGCTACCATCACTCTTCATATCATAAGTAAACGCAAATTATATCAATCCAAGGGATATTTGCTATCCATAACATTCATGTGTTTGCAAACCCACATAAATATAAACCTTTAAAACATCATGGGATATCCACTAACCCCATCTAATCAAACATGCTCGGATTTAAACAAAAGGGATAAACATTATCCCTATCCATCCAATGAAAACGAATGCCTACTTACCTTATATAAAATACCATTCACAACTCTCCAAGTTGCCAAGACTTAGCCTCCACTCCATTCTCGAATAACCCTACACATATATCACAATTCACATTACATATATGTTGCATGGAAGTCTGCTCTGATTGGACCCTTTTATTTAAATATATATACATTTCTCGATGCTTGGATCTATCCATATTAACATCCATTTATCGGGTAACTTCCCAATTGCATTTCAAGTGCTAAAATTTATCTTAACAACATTCAGGTGGTTATTTTCTTGAACCCTTTTAACTCTTTCATTAAAACCTCAAATGCTTTGTCATAATTAGCCACTTAATGAACAAGATGCAATTATAATAACATTGTTCAATCACATCTAGTTTCTATTAAGTCATTTCATCAAACAACTTATGGGCATTACTTAATGCATAAACGTTCAATAAGGTATTTTAAGGAAACTCTATTTTTGCCAACTTAGAATTACCACACAACCTAGTTAGCAGTTAAATACCCTTAAAAATAAGCTAATTAGTCTCTTAATCCACTTAATTTACTACTTAAACACTTTACACATAACAACCCTATCCAACCTCTACTTAGGTTATTGCCATAAGTAAGTTTCTCAGGTCCAATTAAACTCTAAACCATTATAATTAACTGATTAATCATTTGCCCCCATGAATATACAATAATTACACCTTCCCATGCCCCCCCAAATAATTGTTCACAAAATCCTAAATTAGTAGAAACATAATTTAAATAAGGGAAAACTCAACTTACCAACAAATTTAAAGAGGGGAAAACTCAATGAGTTTCAAAGCTAGGGCATGGGGAAGAAGAAGGAATGAATGAAATGAAAAAAAATAAATGAAGAACAACTTAAAAAAAAAAAAACAACCACTGACCTAACCTCACTGGCGGCTCCACGATGCCAAAGTTGGGCACTACGGTGCTAGATCTACTGGCCACTGCCCCTACCTCCATCAATTTCTGGCATCACAACCTCCTTTTTGCTTGAATTTTTGGCAACCTATTTTGCCCGATTTCTTCTCTGATGCTTGATCCTTGTTTAATCACTTTACTTCATGACATGTAAACCTCATATAAGCATATTAAAAGCATAATAATTCCCTCATTTAGATAATTACTTGAATTTCACATCTATAAGCAATGCAAAACACTTTATCTCTAGTCACATCATCATTATTATCAATAAACAACATTTTCTTCACCTTTTTCTTAATCACTTTATACCTTAAACTTCATGTAAATTTTCACTCTCAATGTTATAATTTCATGTACTATTTATCCCCAAATGACAATTTATAATTTTTTCCAAAACTTTCCTTAGCTCAAGTCATCATTATAATCAAATAACAAAATTTATTAAAAATTTAACACCCTAGGTGTTGCGTTGTACTGATGTATTATAGGATGTAAATGTGTGTATTGATAGAATGGAAAATATTCCATGCTAGCATAGATGGGTCAGGATATTGGTTTTTAATAGAATCTTTACCGTGATATTTTGTGAGATGCCAAAAATGGCATCGTTATGACAGAATGGTATGTTTTATACCTCAATGATGTAATTTGATATGTGACGCTGGAATGGCACAGACATGATGTGCACAGAATGACTTAGATCTTGTGGCGTAGGATGATATCTTGAGATAACAAGGGCTTAGGCCCCTTAATATGAGTGACTCATTACGTTTTATTTATGTTCTAGTTTCGAACATACAATTTCTGTTTAAATATTACTTTTTATTGTGACTACTTACTAAGTTTGCCTAAGATTCATGCCTTCTTATTCTTATTTTTTTAGCTGGTAGGTTATGTAAATAATCCCAACAATGGGTTAGGGCTCAGAGATAAGATTTGAAGATACTATCCTGATGATATAATGGTTTGGAATTATAGTTTCATAATGTATTTATATGGCTGTTTTTAAAAGGTTTTAAATTAATGTATAAAGGAATGTATTGGCATGTCCTTATTATTAATGATGATATTATGTATGGACTGTATGATTCCAGATAGGTGTTGTAACGCCTCGCCTTAGGCCTTTGCGTTTCCACATTAACCCATAATTTTCCCATTTCTAAGGAAAATATTCTGAATCTACCCCAAAATATAAGGATCTACACCTAGCATACATTAATCATACACAATGATAATTTTAATAACTACAAATTTCTAACACAAACCCTAAAACACAACCACACCCATAACTGCTCAGCTCAAAACTGAATCATGATGGTAATAAATATCACTGGAACTAGACCATTCCAAATACCATTCTACCATTACTAATAGTTTAATGTTATATGCCATTATATCTTGTTTACATCATTTGAAATATTCAATATAATCATACAAATACATTATGAAATTATAATTCTAAATCATTATACCATCAGAAAAATGTCTTCAAGCTTGCTCACCAATCCAATCCATAGTTGGGATTCTTTACCTGTCTTTTCAGCCAAAAAGCTAAGAATAAGAATGTGTAAGTCCTAGGTGAACTTAATAAGTAGGCATGGTAAAGAAAATGATAATTAATAATAAGCCAAGTGTTCTAATTCAGAACATGTATCAATTATAACAATGTAATCATCCATCTATGTACACTCATGAGGCTCAAGAACCACAACCATGAATACAATGCACATGTCTCATCCTAAGATGTAAAACATAACATTCATCAATTCATACCAATGCAAACAACCTAAGTCATTTAGGCATATATTATCACAAGTCCTATGCCATTTAGGCATATATTATCATAAGTGATATGCCATTCAGGCGTATAATATCATAAGTCTTATCATTATTGGATTATACATAGCTAATATCATAATGGTGCCATGCAGTCACCTCATCACATAACTGTGCCCTTCAGGTACAGTATCATACAACTACGTAATATATAAACAATGGAATGCATCCCATTCTATCACTATACATGTTCATTAGATTATCATCTAAGGAATACTCAACAATTCCATAATTCACATGTGACACTCTGAACGTTTGAGGTATTAGTAAAATGTTTCTTTAAATTTTACATGATGGGTGCATGTGTATACATTTAGGTTTTGAAGAAATGATAAACATAAGTAGGTGAAATCATGAAAAGTATAACTAATGATATGTGTATTATGGTTTATTGGATAGAATTATATTGAAAAAGGTGCAAAAAGTTGTACAAATTGGGTTGCATGTGCAGTGCTATTGGGCTTCACTGAAGCACCGCAAGTGGAGCAAGATGAAATGCTCCACTAGCCATTTCCAGCCCCAAGGAACTGTTCTCAGCCCTCTACACACCCCAGCCTCTTGAGAAATTCAATTTTATAGTGGATTTTGACTGGATTTGAGAGGGAAATTATCGGTGAAGCAGTCTACAACTATTCAGAATAGATAAAATACTAAATTTTCTAGATTTGAGCCATGGGAAAAGAGGGAAAAATTAGAGAAATTGAACCCAAGTGGGTTTTGCTATAATTGATGAAAGATACTAATAGGTAAATGACTTCTTTTATGACTACATAAATTCTAATATGTTCATTTGCTGAATTATGGGTTATGGAGCATGATATATAGAGAAGTAGGGTTTTTTTGGGTTGGAAATTGGGGGAAATGGAAATTGAAGTATCAAGTGAGTGATGTAAATGCTAATTGGGGTATAATGCATGCTAGAACATGTTTAGTCATCATTTGGGAAGGAAACCTTAAACTACTTGTGGCTAGAAATTAGAGATCTAAAGGTTGCATATCAAATTTCCAATGAAATGATGCTAAGTATGTTATAACATGACTAATCATTGTAATTAAACTCTTAATTACCCCTTTATCAAGATTTAAGTTTGTTAATTGGATAAACCCTACAAAGGACTATGTGGTGAACTTGAGCTAGGGTTGAAGTCAATGATGTTATATGAGTTTTCATTGTGTGCAGATATTAGTAGGATTGTATTATGCATATAGGATTGTAGACAGTTGAATTGGATTGGAGAATTTTGAATTCAAGATCAAAAGGGGGTGTGGTTATCAGTATAAAGGTAAGAAGGTTTACTTTCTTTATGTAATCGAGTTAAATTTTCATGATTATGTATTACGGGCATTGTATTTTGATTTTTGGATAAAGTTATTGTATATTACTTTGATTATGTTTAAATAATGTGACTTATGTGGTGTGACATTTCCTACTTGTATAAATTTTGAAACTAAATGAAGTGTGTACATGTATAGCTACTTAAGTTTTACGATACATTGAAATCAGTTAAGTAAATTGAGAGTTATCAATACATTGCTTTGGGTAATTTGGGAGTGCCTGATATGTGTGATTTAGCTACAAGATATGGGGGAATAATGGAGGAGAATGAAGGGTTAAATAAAGTGATTTAAGACATAAATAAGTGGGTAAAACATGGCAAATAAAGGAGTGAAATACAGAGCAAATAGGGCAAGCAAAATATGTTGGAAATTTTGGCATCGGAATGTTGAGCCGCAGCCTAGGAAAAGAAAGGTGACAAAGTTGGTACAGGGGATGTCTGAGCCATGGTTCCTAAGTCTTAGATTAGGAACAGTAATGTAAGGAAACACTTGGCCTGGGGATTCCTAAGCTATGGCTCAAGATTAGCAACAATACAGTGACAATTTTTTTATGTTATTTAAATAGTATATTTTCTTTGGAACTTTGGAAAAAGGTTTTTCTTGAAAAATTGAGGACATCATTTGGAGGTTGTAAAGAAATGAAAATGAAATATAAAAATGCTAGAATGGTGTATAAATTATCTTGGTCCTTATGAGGTATTATTATCCCTAGGTGTATAAGTCGGGCGGGTTTGGGCGGGTTTGGCTTTGCCCAACTTAACTCTTACTTTCACAATTTTTTCCCCAAATCTAACCCTAATCCTCACTTTTATAACACTTTTTCAACCCTAACCCTAACCCTACATGCGCAAGTTAACTTCAGGTTTGGGTTTGGGTTGAAGGACATTGCCTTATAAGGCAAACAATATAGAGACTTCAATGTACAAACCTCAATAAATGAACCACTAGAGTAAACTCATAAAGATGTTGCTATTCTCATTTGCTAAAACTTGTCTTTGTTAAGCACTTGTAGAAGTATTGCTTAACAAATATGTTGTGACTAACTATTTTAATGAATAACATGAAGCCAAAAAATTAACCATTAATTCTAGATAACAAGACATGATAAGTCAATATGTAGATTATAAATTGTTATAGCATACACTAATTTCAATATAAAATATCTCCTTTGTTACAATGATCAATTAACTATCATTTATGATAGAATGGGGAAAAATTGAAAGCTAAATGAAAACTTAGGATGTGTTAGTTGTTCATAATATTGAAAACTTATTTACCGTGCACATTGATTAGTTACAACATAAAGATAACTCATGTGAAATGAGGCAGACCTATCAATCATAAGGAAATGAACAACTACACCTTCCGCTTTGTTTTCCTTTTGAATATGATAATGCAGTGTTTGTATTATTCAAGTAAAAAATACACAGTAATTGGGGAAATGAAAGAGAGAGATTTGTATTGTTGGTCGGTATATTTTATTTTTATTTTTTTTAGTATAGCTATGTGGGTTCTAGTTCTGGTGGGTTGCCTGACCTCCTTACCTGCCTCTAACCCTAAGTGGTGCAGGTTTGGGTGTGGGTTTCGGTTCAATATTGTGCGTCCTAACCCAACTTGAAATGTGGGCTTGGATTGTCGGGTTTGGGTTGAACCCACCCTGACTTACACCCTTAATTATCCTGGGATGACATGGTTATAGATGTGATACGCCTTATTGGTGTGGTGGCCTGTATGGCCAGATGCAATATGCCTAGTTGGCGTGGTGGCCTATATGACCGGATGTGAAACTCCTAGTTAGCGTGGTGGCATGTATGGCTGGGCGTGATATGCCTGGTTGGCATGTTGGCTTGTATGACCAGACGTGATACGCTTGGTTGGCATGGTGACCTATATGGCCAGATATGGCTATGCTTAGTTGGCGAGGAGGCCTGAATAGCCTAGTTTATCTGAACACTTGATTTTTCCATTAGGTGTAGAAGGAGAACCTATGATCCCTATGGAGCAAAGAGGGTGAGGCGCCACTGATAACAATGAGAAACTATAATGGGCTTGGCAGGCTTTGTAGCCTGGGGGTACAGGGAGGGAATAGAATACACCAAAGTGGGAGAGGAATGTCGACTGTCTCCCGAATATTGAGTATGGATGCATTGCATAATTTAAGTAATAATCATAGATGCATTTTCATTAATGTATCATTGTGAGATACAATATGATATAATTTGTATACATATGTGATATGATCTTGATGTTAATACCATGTTGTTGTTTAATTACTGTTTAATTGCATATCTGCTTACTAAGTTACCCAAACTTGCCTTGTTTTCGTTGTGGTGTTTAGTTAACAAGCTTGAAGACGGAGCCAAACGTGGGGTTGGAGCTCAGGATCGGAATAGGCCATGACTTGTGACTGCTAGGAGCCCAAAATTATCAAATTTCTCTTTTCAACATTCTAGAATGTATATAAACTATAAAATTCTAAATTTGCATGTGTGTTGTATATAAATGTGTATAAATTAATTTTTAGTTGGCATGTCTTGATGCAGGATAGACATGGAATATATCTTATTACCTCCATCACAATGTGACTGTTGATTTTCAATAGCTGTGGGGGTGTATAATATTTAGTTTATAATGATTTTGATATGCATGATTATATAAAGTGATAGATTGTGTAGATTAGAGATGGAAAGTACAAGGGAGACTCTGTTTAGGGTTCCTCTTGATACTACCAAATAGTAATGCCCGAAAAGTGGGGTGTTACATATTCAACAAACAAATAGTCATGGGTGTAATGCCCCACCTAGGGACCTATATGTTTTCTCTTTACCCTATATTTTCCCCATTTCTAAGGGAAGATTATGCAAAAAATCCAGCAGAGTCTATCCTGAATTATATAGATTTAAACTGGTATAATTATTTACCATATATAATTATAACTTCAATGACTATAAAGTAGTGACATAAACCAAAAAACATACATCCACAATAGCCCAACTCACCCACAACTGCATGCCTAAGATAAAAACCAAATCATGATGGCAATCACACAAATCCATTCACAATTTCATGACTATGACATGCCATATATTTAGTTATACATCATGTGAAATCTTTTCAATACAATTATACAAATAGACAAATACACTACGAGATTACAATCCCAATTAATCACACCACAAAAGATTTCTTTGATCTTCTTCATAAATCCCCAACCCATAGTTAAAATCTTTTACTTAACCTGCTAGCTAAAAAGCAAAATAAGAAGGTATGAGTCTAGGCAACTCAGCAAGTAGGCACGCTAGTGAATAATAATCAATTAGAAAACACATGTTCTAGATTAGAATATAATTACCATAAAACAATACACTCACTCTATGAATATACATCCATGAGGCTTTAGTCCTAAATATTCCAACATACATTCTATGCCATTCAAGTGTATAATATCACTACCATATTTATATAAATACACCACCATGGAATGCTTTCTATTTGATCAATATACAATTAAATAAGAATTATAGGATACTCTTATCCCCATTAATTATCAATCATCACATTCACGTACATAATAACATCAACTAAGGTAACATATAGGGATACCAACTATGCCTATCCATCCAAATATTCACATAATATAATACAATTTTAGCACAATCATGGGATATTACTTGTCCCATCTATTCTATCCATTCACACCATCCCACTAGGAGACTCAACTTGGGATACTTATGATCCCTATCAATCCATACCATAATAGACATAGTAATATGAAGCGTACTATACAACATAAGCATGTGATATTCTTTATCCTTCACATCTAGACATCCATACACAAGAATACATATCATTATACACAAATATAAGGGATACTTTCTATTCCAACCATCACCTATTTATATCATAAACATATATTGATCATTACAATCCATGGGATACCTGCTGTCTCTATAAATCCAAACAGTCGTACATCCAAATTCATAAGAATAAATATATAACATAACTACATTTAACCATTCAAACATTACAACACATATTTTCGGGATATCCCATGTCCCCATCCAATCATACATGCATGGATACAACCAAATGGAATATTTTATATCCCCATTCAACATTACATTCAACCAAAAGAGGAAGCCTACTTACCTGCATGAAGAGTCACTTTAAACTTAGTTGGGTTCCCTAACTCCACAAGCTCCATAGCTTCTCATTCATGCTCAATTTACCCTACATATGTCACATATCTTACAAGTTCAACCTCACTTTGTTTCATACAGAACTAATTCATTAAACTTAACACATATATTAAAATATACTAATTTGATTTCATTTTCATTATACATAATATAAATTATAAAACTAATTTAACCTCCATAACAAGTTAATAAATCTCTAGATCTCATTATCCTCCTGCAATCATACTTAATACACAACATACATGTTGTATGTAACATGCTTAATAGTTAAACAACTTTAGCATAACTCAATTAAGTCTTTAATTCAACCAATTCAAAGCTCATATAGTCCATATAGAAAAACCGCCTTTTACCCCAATTAAGTCATAGCAAAAATTTGATTTCTCACTTTCCAACGAGTCACAAAATACAATTTCAATGAATTATATATTATGTAGAGTTCCCATAGGACGGCTTAACTTAAGAGAGGAGGGGTAAATTGGGTAAATAAAAATTTATTGCTTAACCCTTGTTGGATCATTTTCCTCTTTTCGTGCTTATGTGTAGTGTGGCGTAGGATGAACAATAAAAATAATAAAAGGCAAGAGGAATAAAACAAATGAACAAACACACACATACAAATAATAAGATTTTTATTATGGTTCAGGACCCTGTATATACATCCAAGTGCACAGACTCATTGTGCCTTGGGTTCCACTATACCTTGTATAATGGAAATACAATATTTTCCCTACACTCTTATAGATTCTAGCCCTAAGGGGAGTGAACAAGTGTCCTTGACACTTCTTCTAGATTTTAGCTTTAGGTGGCATAAACACAAGTGTCCCCAACACTTTTTTGGTTTTACGAGTTTAATAGGAAACTCATCCGTTTCAAAGATTACAAGAAAACATTATAGTTTTCCTGAGCTCACTACCAACTCATACAATGTAGTTTTAAGTTTACTAGAAAACTAAAACTTTAACAAGTGTTACAATGAAGAATAGGAAAATATATGATCTCTCTATCAACTCTATGTAATACAAAAAGATCTTTCCAGAATGTAAAAATAATGGCCATAAGGATATAAAGGTTTAAGCTCAAGAAGGATATATGACGGTTTAAGCTCTTGGCCATGGGTGAAGGATTCGCATAAAGTTAAGCTCATTAGAATGAGTTCCTTCACTACCTTTGAATCATTCCGCTTCTTCTCCTTAAATAGCTTCTTCAAAATCTTAACCATTGGAGAAGATGGTCCATTGAATGTTGAGATGAGAGCAATGTTGAATGAATAAGACCATTTGAGTTTTCTACTGTTGATGTCTTGGTCTTTCTATTTTGTCTCAAGTTACTGCAATGCCAATCAAAGAAGAGGATAAGCTATGATAAATGTGTTCCTTGTTTAACTAGTTACAGCCTTGAAAAACTTACAGTGCTGCTTATTATCAAAAATGGTGACTGGTGTAAGTCTACATAATGATGGCTCGAATGTAGATGCCATTTGTGTACTAGTCACATAAACTAATTCTCCTTTGACACGTCATGACTTCTCTCTATCTGCATTTGTCTAACATAAGTTGTAGATAAATTATTCTAAGGTTTGTCTGTCAGATGAACTTCTAAAAGAATGATTTGTTTGTTAAGTAGCATGAACTTTGACACAGATAAAGTTACACTGAATGATAGATAAACACTTCCTTATCTTCCACAATTCTTCCAAAAGATTGTCTATTGATCGATCCTTTGTATATATGCTTTGTTTTTAGAAGATAATAAACTAACTTGGAATGGTGCTAACGAAGATGAGTTAATCGATTAACAAACAGTTCCTTTTATATGAACAAACAAAGTAAGATATGTTTCCTATTTTTTCGTCATCTATTTGAAGTGATAGAAGAAGTTTGCTTAGTCTTACACTAATAGGCAAAGTGTGATTTTCTTCTTTTGTTCTTTGTTGACTGTTGAAGATGCCAGATGAAGCTAATTTCAACTTGCTCGAATAGATGAAGTGTCGCATTCGTCTGGTGTAAGCAATAGATGAAGTGTGTTCTATTTTATCTTGGAAAGAATACTTTGCACATCCCATTTGTCTATCGTGAGTTGTAGATGATCGTGCCTTTGTCTGTTGTATCCCATTTCGATCCAAGTAGCTCTTTGTCTATTCCGCTTTGTCTATACTCATTGTGCATCATTTACTTCATTTTCTGTTTTAGCTGAACTTTGTCTCTTGTAACAGATGACATTTTGATCCGAACATGAGACAAAGTTCTTTAACTTTCTTGCATACTTTGAGCAACAAAAGGGGTTTGTTTTAACAACTTCCTCAGTTATTCAATCTTTATTTGTCTATCTTGACTCAGTTGAAGTTGCTCTCCCTTGTATCAAGCCTTCTTATCCTCAGACGAATTCTTTCTTTAACTTTGTTGATCAGACAAAGTCTCTTTTCTTGTGCTTGGTCATCTGGGTGGCTACTTCTTTGTCTTTCTTCATTTGTATGCCAAGCTATTGAGTTAATTCTTCATCCTTGTGCTTTATCTTGAACATACTGATCAGATATAAGTAGTCCAAATTTCTTGAATGCAATATAAGCTTTTTGATCATGGCTTCTTCTTTAACTTCTTGTTTTACATGTGTCTATTGATATTTTCTCGTTGAGGCTGACAGACAATGCAAGTACGTTATAGCACATCTTTAAAGCCTTGTATGTCTCTTATTATTTTCTTTTGTGGAAGCTTTCTGCTACCTTTCTTGTTGCTTATCTTTTACTTTCTTCTTCTTCTTCTTCTTCTTTCATGAATTTCATCAGTTTAGCTCCTTTGGAATGTAGCAAATAGTTTGTGGCAGATTGTTATAGATGATCATTATCCTGCATTTGAATATTTCTACACTTGCTATGTTGTTAGCTTTCACAAAATCATAATGTATTTTATCCTCATGTGATTTTATCATTGTAAAGCAAGGATAATATATATTTTTGTTGAATGCATAATATGAAAGCTTAAGTGATTTAGCAAGTTTATGAGTAAAGATTAATTAATGTTTATTGTGTGCACCATAAATTGAGAAATGTATGCTTATTTAATTAATCATTCAAGGTTATATGTTTATATTAATTATTATTAATTAATAACCATATATGATTGTTAGAGATCTAAGCATATAAGTTTTGTTATCATCAAAATCATATATAATATTTCCAATACATTGCTCCTGTGATTATTTCACATAATCTCTATACTTTGGAGAAAATTACTGTTCACCAATTCAGCAAAACCTTAGTAAAGAATAATTCATGATTTCACATGCCTAAATTACTTCCAAACCATGATAATTAACCCTTTAATCATTTTCTCTATGATTCCCACATCAATTCAACCATTTTCCCTAAAATCTCACTATTCATAAAAACCCTAGAAAGGATAAAATCCAAATTCGGCTGAACAAAAAAACTTACCTTCAATTTCAAACATGGCTTCCCTTTTAAAGCAATCCATCTTCAAAACACTACATAGATTCCACAAAATGCAACAAATTTGATTTTTAGACATTTTTCATTATTCAAATCGAAAGAGCTTAGGCTAGGATAGATGATGAGGGAAATACAAATCTAAATTTCCTAAGTTTCTAGAAAAAATGGCAAGGAATCAAGCCTTAGAATGTTAGTTTTCAAAGCTTGGGTTCAAGGGAATAAAAAGGAAAATTTAAAATAAAACAAAACTAGCATGAAAAGTTGGATCACTGACATTTCCCATCGACCGGCGCCATGGCACTAGAATCACTGGACGCCACCTCTGCCCTATGCTAAAGTGGCACCGCGGTGCCAGAATCACTGGATGCCACCCCTATCCTATGCTGAAATGGTGTTATGGGGCAGATCTAGGGCTGCGACATCGGACCTTGTTGCCCTTGTTTTGAGGATTTTTCTCCTAATTTCCAAACTTTTTTCATTCCTATTTTTATCATGTATTTATGACATGATTTTTCCATATATTAAAAACACAAAGTGCATAAACATTACACCTCAAATAATTAAAAATTGACTCATATAACCATCCACATATGTTCTAACTTGTATAATTACATTTCACTTATATACAATTCAAAAATACTTTAATTATTTCATTTCAAAACAAATTTATCCCCCTCAATTCATTAGTACAATTGTACTAGAGACAATTATAGTGTTTTCAAATATTTATTTACCCAAAAGTCAATATCATGGGTGTTACAAACCATCCCCTTACAAAAGGTTTTGACCTCAAAATTTTAAGTATTATTCCACAAATTATTAATATACTCATGTGAACTATTACACACTTGGTAGACATGTATCCTTATGATACACTACACAAGTTATGGCTCTTTGATCATATATTCTTATCATTAAAGAATTGTTTACTTTTACTATAACTTGATCTTAAACTGTTCTATTCATTAGGTCTCTAAATACATAAAAGTAAAATGGAAACATAGTTCTTTTTTGAGTCATTGCAATTTTCATTTTTCCCCCCATTCACACATATTCAACAAACAAATAGTCATGGGTGTAATGCCCCACCTAGGAGCCTATGCATTTTCTCATTACCCTATATTTTTCCCATTTCTAAGGGAAGATTCTGCCAAAAATCTAGCATAATCTACCCTAAATTTTATGGATTTAAACCTGTACAATTCTTTATCATAGACAATTATAATCTCAATGAGTATAAAGTAGTGACATAAACCTGAAAACATACATCTATAAGGATCAACTCACCCACAACTATCTACCCAAGATTGAAACCGAATCATTATGGTATTGGTTCCATTTAAATGGTGACTCAAGAGGGGAGGTGAATTGAATCTTTAAAACTTTTAGCCAGATAAAAAATATAATACAAAGATAAAAAAAGATAGCACAAAGCACTTAGACTAGTGTTTTTATAGTGGTTTGGCCCTTCACTTGGGTTTTTACTTCACTTCTCTGAGTTTACCTTCTCTGCTAAATTCAGGTTCCACTAACACTCTCTTTGATTAGCATTCTTCTAATCAAATAAATACTCTTGTTGGTTTCAAGCTCACCAACAAACTTTTACAACTGCCTAAGCAAGTTTCCTACTTGCTTCCAATACTCAAATGCAAAAGTAAATAATTATGTAGAAATATTGATGCCTCTATTCAAACTGGTTTGTATGATGTTATGCAATAGTAAAAAAAAATATAACAGTAAGCAATAAAAATCAATCTCCAAGAGTGGTTGAAAACGTGGCTTTGAATGCTTGTTGGAGTAAGGTTCAGTGGAGTTGATCTTCTGGAAGAAAAACTTTAAAGAATGAGTAAATGTTCTCTTTTCTTTTCTCTTTTTAGGAACTTGCATTCCAACCTAACTCTTTTTATATTGATGCTTTTGACTACTCCTACTATGTTAGATGAGGCTTATAAATGCGAATAAAGTTTCAGATTTATGACTATTGAGCCATTTTGAGTGATTTTGGTGTTTCTGACATTATAATGTCAGATCCTATGATATTGCATTTTGGAGGTCTTTTGCGTAAATGATTATCTGAAGTTGAATTTTTGTGCCTTTGAAGTGGCACAAATGTAGTGACTTGGATTCATTTAGCACTAACTTCAAAGTGGTTCACTATCTCTGAAGTACTTATTCTGTGAAGCTATGTAGTGTTTTAACATACATGAGTTGACTCTACTGTACAGATTTTGAAGACTTATTTTGTTAATTCCAAAGTCCTTGGCATCTATCTCCGAAGTGCCTTATCAACTCCGAAGAGCATGTCCGAAGTCTTTGATGTCTATCTCTGAAGTTCCTTATCAACTTTGAAGAGCATGTCCTCTTGACTCCGAAGTTCATTCTCAACTCTAAAGAGGTTGTCAACTTTACTAACTTCAAATTTATTGAGCTTGTGACTCCATAGGGATTGTCTTATGCTTTCGAAATTCTTGATTAACTCCAAAGAGGTTCATTGACTCTGATGTTCCTTCTTTTATCTTTGAAATCCTTTATCAACTCCAAAGTTCTTTTCTTTTGTATCTAAAGTGCTTGACTGACTTGAAGTTATTTAATTGTAAATTCGAAGTTCTTGAAATAATTTTGAAACTTTATTTCTTCAACTAAGTATTCTTTTGAGTATATTTTAATTTTTATACATGGTTGTCTTTGAGCATTTACTTGGTTTCTTCCTCTGAATGGTAACGTTATGCTTGAGTTATTTGAAACAACTTGTTTAATCATTATAAGGGTTTTTCTAAAGGTTTAATTGGAAAATATTTCTGCAAGCACTTGAGAATAAATTGTTAGTACCTTAATATTTCACTCATGTCTTTGGTCTTCATCAAAATATGGTTGGTTAAGAATGTTCATCATCAAAATCAAACTAGATAAGAGAGTATGCTCCACATTCCCCCACCTTCCCCCCCCTTTTGATGATGATGAAACATTGAGTGATATAGCTTTCAAAACTATGCAGTTAGAATACTTAATAAAGAGATTTAAAGCAACTAAATGCTTGTTTAGTATATTATGAAGTGCCATTGATATAGTGCAGCTCCCCCTAAATGGGTGCACTACATTAACTGCTTTTTCTTCCCCTTTTTTTAGAATAAAAAGGTGGATTAAGAGACAGAAATAATAGACAGATAGAAAAGAATATGTCATTGATAAAGCTGCCATGGGCAGAATACACAAAAAAATATCATATAGACACACATAATAGAAATAAGTGTCTATCATAAAAATTAAAATTACATTAAAGAATAGTTCAAGAGAAGATATTATGAAAGAGAGAATGTCATCAGGGAGATCTTGTCAAAAAAAAATTACAGTTGCAACAGAATCACTTGGGTTGTCTGGGTTTTCTCTAATAGGTTTTGGAATAGGTGTAAGTAGGTTTAAGAGGCTATGAGGAGAGTGGTTTAGAAGGGGACTAAGATAGTTTAGAGATGACACATTTTAGTGGATGAGGTCGAATGAAAAATGGATCTTTTGAAATTGTAGTTAGGGGTTCATGGGTGTAGGCTTGGGTTCCATAGGCAGTGACATAGATAAAATTAATATGCTCTCAAAACGATGGGTCCAATACCTCAGGAAAGAAGACATGAGTGTCTTTTAAGATGATTTCTATATTGGCATTCATCCTTGTAGCATATTATTTTAATACATGGAGATGTGAGAAAGATTAGCCTTTTGTGTTCTTTGGGAGGTGAAATTCTTGGCTTTCTTTTGGGTTTAGAAGATGAAGGCTGGCATGAGGGTTGAGAAGATGATGGTTGGGGTAAGGTTTTTGGTTTGGGGAGAGCAAGTGGTTTCCTTATGGCTTTAGTTTTGGGAGGAGGAAGTGGAATGGGTTTAGGTGAGGAGGATGGCTGGGAATAGCTCAATTTAATTTTGTGTTGGATTGATAAATCAGTGAGCTATAGAAATGGGAGAGGAAGATTATCAATAGTGGCTGGCATTGGAGAAGGATGATAAATCTTCTTCACTGAGAAAGAGGATCTAACGAAGACCTGAGGGAGGTGGAAATGAACTTCTTGGATGTCTGAACTTAGGAAGAGATTGAAGAAGTTTTATAAAATATCTTTGAAGCATTGACTCTTTGTTAGGAATTTGAATTTATGACCTTTAGGAGTCAAGGGAGTATTAGGAACGAGTTGAATCCTAGATAAAATGTTAGAATTTGTGAGTTATGAGAAAGACAATTCCTAAGGAGAGAGGATGAGAAATTGAGAAAGGAACATTTGAGTAGTTGTAGAATTTATTTCTAATTTGCTCCTAAACTTAGAATATGTCATTCTGATAGGGTTTGAGATATGAAGAAGAGTATCAGGATTATCATCAGCTAGTTTTGGGGGAGAAGGAGGAGTTGGAGCTCTCTTCCGTAGATGTGGTGGAAGCTCTTTAATTTGAGTTGGAATGATTTCTCTTGACAGAATGAGATCATCATAAGCCCAGTCCAAATAGACTATTGGTAGTATGAGAAGGAAAAAGAACCTAGAAAGTGGTCTGGTGAAATACTGCCCCTTCCTAATGATAGCTCTATAGGAATTAAAAAGATAATCCTCATGTAGGTTTGAAGATGTTTCAATGGGTGGAGAGTTGGGGAGTACAAAAGGAGATTCTGTTTCAGGAGAGGTAGAAGCAATTTTAGTAGGTTCACCCTCAGGCTGAACAACTTCTAGAATTGCGGGGGATGAGTGTAGAGAATGAGCGGGGAAAGGAATGAGTGAGTGAGTTTTGATCAAAGAGAAGTGAATTAGAGATGGAGAGTGTGGGTGATAAGTTTGAGCCCTACGTGACTCTACTAGTGAAGTTAGAGACTCAAGTCTTTGACCAATCTTGTCACCTCTAAGGATGAGAGATGACATAGAGTTTTCTAGCTTATGATCAATTTTGTTAAGTTGAAGAGCTAGAGATGACAGAAGATTTTCAATGTGTCCAAGTCTATTTATCAGGTTTTGTAGAGTGGGTTGAGTAGTAGGGAATGATGGAGTAGTTAGTGTGGATGGTTTATGGGAAGGTCTCATTGGAGATAGAGACCTAATGAGTGTGAATGAGGTGGTTACTGCTATTGCTGTTATCTCATTTTGTTCTCTCAAAATTTCCTCTGACTCATTTTCTCTAAAATTTCTTAGATCTTCTCTTGAAATTTCTTCTCTTCTTTTTGCTTCTATTTGAACTTCATTTGTGGGAGGTTCTTCTCTTGTTTTCAGAGTCTCTTATCTTGTTAGGCAATCAAATTCTTCTTCTTTCGATCTGGACCTTTTTAGTTGTTCTACTCTTCTAAGTTTTTTCGCTGATCCAGCCTTCTGATGTTTGCTTGAAACCCATTCTTTTCAAAGTTCTTTCATTAATTATGTCTGAGTCCTTCAACTCTTCTCTCTTTTCCCCAGACAAATTTACTCCATCTTTGAGAATCTTTGTGAAGATCATCCTATAGGGAAGTGGAAAACTTGTTGTAGATTTCGCTAAATATAGGTGATCCACTATAATTTGTGCAAGATTCACTTTCTTCTTATTTTTCAAAACATATAAAACTTTTGCATCTTTCCTTAAAATAGAATGTCTGGCTCCTATCCTTGGATACACATTCTTTGTTACTATTATGTATGCCAGCTTGAGATTTAGACTTAGATGACTGGCATATAAGTAGTTTTCTTTTACATTTATCTCCACTACTACCAAGTCTGAGAATAGTCATGCTCGACTTGAAGGCCATTCTACTTGTTCTTCATCAATCTCAGGAAGATTAAGAACTCTTCTTAAGCTATTAGTGGATAAGTTTATTTTAAATTCTCCTATCCATGACTTTTGAGTGCTTGAGTTCAGGTTACTGATTAGGGCTTTGACTAATCTAGGATAACAAATCTCCTTATAGCTTAGAAAGTCAGCTCATCCTTGAAATCAAAACCAATCATATACTTCTAAATTCATTTCTCTTTCTCCAAAAATTTCAAAATTAAACACTTTACCTCTAACGTTTCTTGCTTTCATACTTTTGAAGATACCGAGAGTAAGGAGATTCTCTATTAAAAAAGATTATCTCAAAAGTATTATCCTCATGCTTTACTCTCTTAGAAATGCTATGTCTTGAGATTTTTCTCTTTCCCTTCTTCTAATGCCTGATTTAGTTCTTTTCATTCTTACCATTACAGTAGTGTAAAGTAGGTTTTGAAAGAGTGATGATTTCTAACTAAATATGGAAGAAATGGTGGAAGAAGATTGTATTTTTTTTGTTGAAAAAGATGTAAAGGAAGGCTTATGAGTTTGAATCGAGGGGGAAGATGGAGAGTTTCTTCGGAGAGGAGATATCGGATGCTCGAAAGAAAATGGAGGTCTTTTTAGTTTTCTGAGGTGTTTGAGGGTTTTATAATAAGTCAGGGTTATTAGACTCACCAATTAGGGCTTTAGTTTCTATGAAACACCATGGAATTCTATCTTTGGAGACTCCAAAATAAACACACAAGGGATCATGCAATCTTTAGAGGCAACAAAACAGATGACAGATAGAATTTTGGGCTTTGGAGACTCTGATACTTTACTTCAGAGGTAAAATAGGCTGTCAGAGGCTTTGATGTGGGTTATCGAAGGGTCCAAAATGTGTTTCGGAGGCTCCGATATGGTGTGATAGATTTTTTCTTTTAATTGGTGTTTTTAACTTTTCTTAATAAAATGAAAAATGAATAGTATATATATATAAACATCACTTAGTTATCCTATAATTGCAAATTAAGCACATGGGTCTAAAACACCTAGTTCTCTTCTTAACATGCTAAATCTATCTCGCGAAAGTGGCTTAGTAAAATTATTTGCTAGTTGATTTTTAGTTGGCACAAATTCTAAATAAATATTATGATTTTGAATATGATCTCTGATAAAGTGATACCTAATTTCTAAATGTTTTGTTTTGGAATACAAAATTGGATTCTTGGTCAGATTTATGACACTGGTCTTGTCACATCTTATAGGTATATCAACAAAATTAAAGCCAAAACCACTTAATTGTTGTTTCATTCATAGGATTTATGCATAGCAATTGCTTGCTACAACCTATTATGCTTCGGTAGTTGATAATACAACAAAAGTCTGTTTCTTGGAGAACCATGATATGATCATGCTCCCTAGAAACTTACATAATCCTTAGGTGCTCTTTTTATCCAGTTTATATCCAGCAAAGTTTACATTTGAGTATCCAACTAAATTGAAGTTAGAAACTTTTAGATTCCACAAATTGAGGTTTGATGTGTCTAATAGGTATCGAAAGATTCTCTTCACAACAATTAGGTGTGACTCTTTAGGATCTGAGTGGAATCTAGCATGCATGCAGACACTAAACACTATAATTGGTCTACCAGTAATCAAATATAATATTGATTCTATCATACTCTTATAGAGTTTGTGATAGACAGATTTACCTATTTCATCTTTGTCCATCTTTATTGAAGTACTCATTGGTGTTCTATATCTTTTATCACCTTCAATGTTGAATTTCTTTAGAAGTTATTTTGTATACTTGACTTCGTGGATGAAAATTCTTTCTTTTTCTTGTTTGATTTGTAGTCCTAAGAAGAAGTTGAGTTCACCCATCAAGATCATTTGAAATTCTTCTTGTATTATCTTGAAAATTTTTTGGCAAAGGTTTTCATTAGTAGCACTAAATACTATATCATCAACATAAATTTGAACTATGAGTATGTCATTCTTTGAATGCTTAATGAAGAGAGTAGCATCCACGTTATCCTTTGAAAAACTTTTTTTAATTAGAAATTTCCTTAGCCTCTCATACCAAGCTCTAGGAGCCTATTTTAGACCATAGAGGGCTTTCTTGAGTTTCAAAACATGATTTGAATAATGAGAATCTTCAAACCCCAGGGGGTTGTTCTACATATATTTCTT
Source organism: Pouteria campechiana (assembly GCA_036873735.1). NCBI lineage: Eukaryota > Viridiplantae > Streptophyta > Magnoliopsida > Ericales > Sapotaceae > Pouteria > Pouteria campechiana. The sequence continues at coordinate 14,366 of JAYJMB010030188.1, read as the reverse complement.
CATTAATGAAACTATTCAAGAATGCACTCTTTACATCCATTTGATATAGCTTGAAATTTATATATGATGCAAATGTAAGAAGCATTCTTATGGCTTCAATCCCTGCAATAGGGATATATGAATCTTCAAAGTCAATACCTTCTTCTTGACAATACCTTTTTGCAAATAATCTTGCCTTATTCCTCACCACAATTCTTGATTCATCCAATTTATTTCTAAAGACCCATTTGGTTTCTATAATAGATTGATGATTTGGTCTTAGAACAAGAGTCTATACATTGTTTCTCTTAAATTCATCCAATTCTTCTTGCATAGCTAAAGGCTAGTTTTTATCTTCTAATACTTGGTCTATGCAAGTTGGCTCTAATTGAGAAATGAAGGCAAAGTTACCACTTATTTGATGATAGGATGATCTAGCTCTAACTTTGTCATATATATCACCAATTATTTGGTCTTTTGGATGGGATGCATCAACCTTCAATATTTGGGAAGAGATGTGTTACCTTGTTCATTTACCTCTATTGTAGATGGTTTAGCTTCATCCATTGTTATCTCTGATAATGGAACTTCTACTTGTTTATCTTGTAACTTCAGCTTCTTCATACTTGTTGGAAGATTAACTGTCTCATCATTAAAATCAATAGTTCTTTTCATGGCATTAGTATGTTCATCAAATTTGATATGGATAGATTCCTTTATAATCTTAAGTCTTAGGTTATATACTCTAAATTCTTTGCTAATAATGTAATAACCCATAAATATTCCTTGATTAGATCTGCTATCAATTTTTCCAAGTTTTTCCTTACCATTGTTAAGAATAAAGCATTTATAACTAAAAGTATGGAAATAAGAAATATTTGGCTTCTTGCCATAGTATACTTCAAATAGAGTTTTGTTGAGTATGGATATAGCAAAGATTCTATTAATAATATAACATGTAGTGTTCATTGTTTTAACCAAAAAATATCGTGGCAGACTATATTCACTCAACATCATCCTTGCCATCTCTTGCAAGGATCTATTTTTCCTATTTGCTACTCCATTTTGCTAGGGTGTTCTTGGTGCAGAGAAAGTTTGAAGAATTTCATTATTTTCACAAAAGTCAATGAATCTATAGTTTTTAAACTCTCCACCATGATCACTCCTTATAGCAACAATGTGAGAGCTTTGTTCATTCTGTACATGTTTGGTCAATACTTCAAAGAATGAAAAAGTTTCATCTTTAAATGCTTGAAACATTATCCAAGTGAATCTACTAGCCATCCACAATGACCTATGCATAATAATTTCCTCCAAAACTTCGAGTTCTTGTTCATCCAACTAGATCCATATGTAGGAATTGAAGGGGTTTGCTTGTGTATATTAGAAAGACTAACAAAATATATATTTCCATGTCTTCTACCAGATACTATAACTGATTAAGACTTATCTAATATAGAACGGAATTGAGATTCAAACAAAACATTGCAACCTTTGTCACAAAACTACTTATATAAAGAAGATTGTATTTCAATCCTTCTACTAGAAGCATATATGAAATTTTAGTAGATAGTGGTTAGCTGATCTTATTGATCCCAACTACTCTACCTTTACCATTATCACCAAAGTTTACTGCTCTACCAAATTTCATTTTCAGCTCCATACATAGTTTTCTATTCCCTATAACGTGCTTTGAGCAACCATTGTTGATATATCATGTGTTGCTCTATGTGGCTTCCAAGCACACCTACATGGATAAAGTTAATTTTTAACTTTTGGTACCCATTCGGGAATGAGTCCAAGTGGGTTAGTTGTAGATAATGTTGGTACCCATTATTTCTTGGGCATGACTATTTGACTAAAGGAAATTGGGTTGCATTTAGTACATTTGCAACTGTCTTGGGAACCCAAATCATAGTTTGTTTGGGCTAAAAAATTTTTATAGAGATTTCAGTATGTTTCCTATGTTGTTGCTGTCCTCTTTTATTATGTTTTATTCTTAACAAAGTGAAAGTCAATGTCTTTTTCAGAGCATTGTTCACAGCTATGATTTGCTCAAGTATGCTATTGGTATTATGGTTACTCTTGAGCTTGAAATTTTCTTCCTTCATTTTGGAGCATTTATTTGTAATTCTCCTTTCTATTCTCTTTGTACTTCTCTTTTAGAATCATAAAATCTGAATGCAATTCTTCTAAGATTTCTTCATGATTGGAAGTTTCAGAATTAGAAGTTACCTGCTCTTCATTACTTTACTGCAATTTCACTAAGATTTGTCCACTTTTAGGATAGGGGTGCTCGGTTCCCATTCTGTAATGCTCCATTCTAGAGTCTATACCTATCCCTATTCTCCTACAAATTCCTTATTTTTAAAGGAATATTCTACCAAAATTTTGGCATAGTTTACCCCATAATATTAAGATATAAACCTGTACAAACATTTATCAATAAAATAAAGTAATGATATTAATTCTAAAATACACACACTCACACTCCCACAACCCAAGACCTAGATGGATCATGATGGCACTCCAAATCCTTTTAGTTATATAATTTCATTCATAATAGGATAAATAAATCACTAAAACATGCCTTCACTTTATACATCATTTAAGACCTTATGAATATGACCTACAAATGCTCTATAAAATTTATAATTTCAGCTCATTATACCAAAATTTAATTATCTTTAAATCTTGCTTCTCAGTTCTAACTCACAGTTGGAATTCTTTACACGAACTGCCAGTTAAAAAATACAATAAGAAAGCATGAATCTGAGCAACTCAGTAAGTATGTCAAAAATATAAAACTATAATTAAATAATATATAAAAACTGACAATGCAATCATACCATTATAGCAATATAATTAATAGAATGATTTTCATTCTATCCATATGCAATTACGTCAGTTAAAATCTATCTATTACAATTGTACAAATATAAATACATAATACACTAAGGGAATATTTACTATACCCAACCAATCAAGCATTCTCTTAATATATTAATTATCAATTTACATAATTTACATATATTTCAAAAGGATAATCCTGTTCCCTCATATATGGACATTCATACACAAGAATAATGATTATAAGTACAATGATATAGGATATTCATTATCCCTAACCATCACATAACCACTTTATAAACAAAATACCAAGTAATTCAATTCAAGGGTGCTCACCATCCTTCAATATTCCAAATCATTCTTGCATTCATCGAAACACATAAATGTTAGCCTTAAATCAAATACGGGATATCCATTATCCCTAACCAAAACAAACATGCCCAGATTACAATCGATTGGGATATGCATATCCCCATTCAATCATTACATTTAATAAGAAGAGGAAGCCTACTTACTTTGTATAAAGACTTATCTCATACTTTCCATGCCTTGAGCTTCTTGCTTTCTTATTATGTTCTGTGGCCCTATACAATATAAATCCAATTTACATATGTTCTTATTAGAACGTTTCTCATATCATTGATGTGCATAATTTCTCTATAATTTCTACAATAAAACAATAGCTTTCTTGCATTCAAGACTTTATACCATTGATATCCAATAATTTTAACATGCAATCAATTCATGAGCAAACCTTTCATATTTCCCTTATTGTTCATATGAGCATTTCATCAAGTAGTTCATATACATCACTTAAGTCATTATCTTGCAATCTAATATAAAAAGGGCTTTCATCTCTAACCCTCTATAACCACCATACAATACCCTGAATATGAAATTAATCTTAAGAGCAGCTCCATTAAATCTCCATTTTGTTTTTAATGCAACCAATTTACTATTAAAACTCTATTTACCAAAAGCTCTTCTTAACTTCTAATTTGGTCATTGCCAAAATCATCATTCTCACTTTTGAACAAGTCTCAAAACATTCTAATTAGGCAATTAATCATTTCTTCCATGTTCCCAGCAATAATTTCCATCTTCTTCCTCAAAATCCCCAAAATTCACTATTTGTAGAAACCCTAGAAAGATAAAGTATGATTTCTTTTGTTTAATTTAGTTCTAAAACATCATTAGGCATGATTAAATAATCTTCTCTATGATTTTCATAACAAAACCCATCATTTTTAGTCATATTTTCACTATGCATGAATTAGGTATAACCCTAGCAAGCTAAGAATCATGAACTCGCCCAAAGAAAAGGAGCTTACCTTCAAATCCATGTATGTCTTCCTCCTTAGCACATGAATCCAGCCTTAATCTTCAAAAATCCTCCACCAAGTGTAACAAAATAGGAATTCCCTCTTTATCCACCACTCAACTAGGTTAAAAACAAAGTCTTGGGAGCACAAGTGATGGATTAAATGCTCAAACTATGATTTTTCTTGGCAAAATCAAGTCAAAAAGGGGCATAGGAACATGGGGTTTCAGGGTTTGGGGACAGGGGAAAAAGAAGAAGAATAGAATGAAAAAAATGGGCTGAAATAAGGTTTAAAAAGTAAGATTTTCTACTACTCCAATGCTCTCTAGAGTCAATGCTATGACATAAAAAACCAATGCCAAGGCATCAACTTGCTGGATAACTAAAAAAAAAATGACTTTCTAAAGTGATGCCTCGATATCAAAATTCAATGTCGCGACATCAAATTCTGATGCCACAGAATCCCCCTTGCTGGATGTCTTGAGAATTTATATTTCTAAAGTGATACCACGACATCAAAATTTAGTGTCACGGCATCAAAATCCCAATGCCATGACATCAAATTTTGATGTCGCAGCATCCACCTATTGGTTGCTCAACCCAATAGCCAGACACCATTAAGGTATTTTGAGCACATCTTTACATACAACATCCAAATGATATGATTTTTGAGATGTTGAAAAGATAACTTCTAGGGATAAAATGTTTATGTATCTCAAACATTTTAGCTCATTTATTATCTTTTGAAATCTTTTGGACATTTCTAAGATTGACTTTGTCTCCTTCATGTTGAAACCTTCATATTCCTGCATAATAAAAAATATTTTAGTTTCTCTTACTCATTTTGTGTATTCCTGTGCAACCTCTAATTTATCCCAGATTTCCTTTACTGTATCACAAGATGATATCTTATCAAACTCAGAGGATGTTAAAATGTAGTAAAGTTAGCTCTTTGCCTTAGCATCTATTTGAGCTACTTGAATGTCATCAACAGTGTATTTATTTTCAATGTTTAGGACAATCATTCCAACTTTAATGATTTTCTATAGCTGATAGTCTAGGGAATCAAGTAATTTTTCATTCTCATCTTCTAGTATCCATAATTTACACCATCAAATAGTGGAGGTCTAGAAGTGGATTGACCCTCAACAAAAGTGTTATGAAAATAGATGGTCATTGGGATCTCTTCATAGGTTATATAAATGGAATTGTAAGAGATAATAAGTGAAGGTTGCTTTGATACCTATTGTTGATCCTGTTCAAATGGTGACTCAAGAGTGGGGGGGTGTGAATTGACTCTTTAAAACTTTTAGCCAGATAAAAACTATTGTGCAAAGATAAAAGAAAAATAGAAATACAAAACACTTAGACTGGTGTTTTTATAATGGTTTGGCCCTTCACTTGGGTTCCTACTCCACCTTTCTGAGTTAACCTTCTCTACTAAACTCAGGTTCTACTAACACTCTCTTTGATCAACACTCTTTTGATCAAATACATACACTTGTCGATTTTCAATCTCACCAACTAACTTTTACAACTACCTAAGTAAGTTTCTTACTTGCTTCCAATACTCAAATGCAAAAGTAAATAATTGTGTACAAATATTGATGCCTCTATTTAGGTTGGTTTGTATGATATATAGCAATAGTAAACAAAATGAATATAGCAATAAGCAATAAAAGTCAATCTCCAAGAGTGGTTGAAAAGGTGGCTTTGAATGCATGTTAGAGTGAAGCTTAATGGAGTTGATCTTTTGGAAGAAAAACTTAAATGCTCTCTTTTCTTTTTGCTTTTTAAAAACTTGTGTTCCAACCTAAATTTTTTTATATTGATGCTTCTGACTACTCCTGCTATGGTAAATGAGGCTTATAAATGCAAGGAAAGCTTCAAATTTATGACCATTGAGCCATTTTGAGTGACTTTGGTGTTTCTAACATTATAATGTCAGATCCTACGATATTGCATTTTGGAGGCCTTTTGCGCAAATGATGTATTGCTGTATCTTTGGATTTTCTGAAGTTGAATTTTGATGCCTTCGAAGTGGCGTGAATGTGGTGACTTGTGTTGGATTCATTTAGTGCTGACTTTGAAGTGGTTCATTGTCTTTAAAGTACTTATTTCGTGACTCCAAAGTTGTGCAGTGCTTTGACAAATGTGAGCTGACTTCAAAGAGCTCTGTTATCTTCGAAGTGCTTAATTTGCAACTTTGACACTATATAGTTTCTGTCTCTAATGAGTCATATTATTTGAAGACTTGTTTTGTTAATTCCAAAGTCCTTGGCGTCTATCTCTGAAGTGCCTTATCAACATCAAAGAACATGTTCGAAGTCTTTGACGTCTATCTCTAAAGTTCCTTATCAACTTTGAAGAGCATGTCCTATTGACTTCGAAGTACCTTCTCAACTCCAAAGGGTTGTCAACTTTACCAACTCCAAAGTCATTAAGCTTGTGACTCCATAGGTATTGTCTTCTACTTTCGAAGTTCTTGATTAACTCTGAAGAGGTTCATCAACTCTAACATTACTTTTATCTTTGAAATCCTTTATCGACTCCATAGTTCTTTTCTTTTGTCTCTAAAGTGCTTGACTAACTCCAAAGTTATTTAACTATGACTTTGAAGTTCTTGAAATAATTTTAAAACTTTATTTTCTTTAACTAAGTATTCTTTTGAGTATATTTTGACTTTTATATATAGTTGTCTTTGAGCATGTACTTGGTTTCTTCCTCTGAAAGGTAACTTTATACTTGAAGTTGTTTGAAATAACTTATTTAATCATTATGAAGGTTGTTCTCAAGGTTTAATTGAAAAATATTTTTGCAAGCACTTAAGAATAAATTGTTAGTATCTTGATGTTTAACCGATGTCTTTGCTCATCATTAAAACATACTTGGTTAAGAATGTTCATCATTAAAATCAAACTAGATAAGTAAGTATGCTCAATAGATGGCAATCACACAAATACATTCACAATTTCATCAATATGGCATGCCATATATTTAATTATACATTATGTGAAATCTTTTAAAGACACTTATACAAATACGTAAATATATTACAAGATTACAATCCCAATCAATCATACCACAAAAGATTTCTTTGATCTTCCTCTTAAATCTCCAACCCCACAGTTGGAATCCTTTACTTAACCTACTAGCTAAAAATTAAAATAAAAAGACATGAGTCTGGGTAACTCAGTAAGTAGGCACGTTAATCAACAATAATCAATCAAAAATCACATGTTTTAGACTAGAATATAATTGCCATATAACAATACACTCACTCCATGAATATACATTCATGAGGCTCCAATCCTCAATATTCCAACATAATTTCTATGCCATTCAAGTGTATAATATCACTACTATATTTATACAAAACATCACAATGGAATGCTTTCCAATCCATTAATACACAATTAAATGAAGAATTATGGGATACTCTTATCCCCATTAATTATCAATCACCATGTTCATGTAACATAGTAACATCAACTAAGGCAACATAAGGGGATACCTACTACCCCCATCCATCCAAACATTCATATACTCTAATATCCAATTAGTAAAATCATGGGAGATTACTTGTCCCATCTATTCTATCCATTCACACCATCAAATTAGGAACTCAACTTGGGTTATTTACAATCCCTATCAATCCATACCATGACAGACACAACACAATGAAGCATACTATCCAACATAAGTATGAGATATTCTTTATCCCTCACATCTAGACATCTATATACAAGAATACGTATCATTATACATAAATTTAAGGGATACTTTTTATCCCCAACCATCAACTATTCATATCATAAACATATACTAATCATTGCAATCCATGGGATACCCACTATCACTATAAATCCAAACAGTCATACATCTAAATTCACAAGAATAAATATATCACACAACTATGTTTAACCATTCAAATATCACAACACATATTTTCGGAATATCCCATATGCCCATCCAGTCATACATGCTTGGATACAACCAAATGGAAAATTTCATATCCCCATTCAACATTATATTCAACCAAAAGAGGAAGCCTACTTACCTGCTTGAAGAGTCACTTTACACTTTCTTGGGTTCCATAGCTTCTCATCCATGTTTAATTTATCCCACATATGTCACATATCTTACAGTTTTCAAACTCACTTTGTTTCATATAGAAACAATTCATTAAACCTATAGCATATATTAAAACGTACTAACTAGATTTCATTTTCAATTATACAGAATAACTTCTAATACTAATTTAACCTCCATAATAGGTTAATAAATCTTTAGATCTCATTAACCTCCTGCAATCATGTTTAATACCCAATACACATGTTGTATGTAACATGATTAATAGTTAAATAGCTTTAGCATAACTCAATTAAGTCTTTAATTCAACTAATTCAAGGCTTACATAGTCCATAGAAAAAAAACCCTCTTTGACCCCAATTAAGTCATAGTCAAAATTTTGATTTCTCAATTTCTAACAAGTCACAAAACATAATAATCAATGAATTATACATTGCTTCCAAGATTATTTTAGATAATCTATGCACTTTGGGGAAAATTATTATTCACTAATTAGGTAAAACCTTAGTAAAGCATAATTCATAATTTCACATGCCTGAATCACTTTCGAATCATGATAATTAACCAATTAATTATTTTTTCCATGATTTCCACACCAATTGCACCATTTCTCCAAAATCTCACTATTCACAACAACCCTAGCAAGCAATCTCATTGTTCATGAAGCAAACATAAAATCCAAATTCGGTTGAACAAAAAAACTTACCTTCATTTTCAAACATGACTTTCCTTTCCAAGCATGAATCCATCTTCAAAGCACTCTATACATTTGACAAACTGCAACAAACTTGAATTTTTGCCATTTGCGCCATTCAAATGAAAAGAACTTAGGCTATTATGGATGATGAGGGAAATACACATATAAATTTCCTAAGTTTCTAACAAAAATGGCAAGGAATCAAGCCTTAAAATATTGAGTTTCAAAGTTTGGGTGCAGGGGATGAAGAAAGAGAAGATAAAAGGCAAAAGAAACCAAAAACTAGCATAAAAAGTCAGGCAACTGACTTTTGGCATTGCAATGCTAGAACCACTAGACGCCGTTTCTACCCTATTCTAAAGTGGCACTGTGGCATCGGATCTAGGTCTGTTGCACCAAACCCTGTTGCTCTTGTTTTGAGGAATTTTCTCCCCTTTTTTACCCTTTTTCATTCCTATTATTCTCATGTATTTATGACATAATTTTTCCTCATATTTAAAACACAAAATGCATTTAATTATGCCTCAAATAATTAAGAATCAACTCATATAACCATCCATGTATGTTCTAACTTGTACAATTACATTTTACTTATATGTAATTCATACATACTTTAATTATTTCATTTCAAAACAAATTCATTCCCCTCAATTCATCAGTATAATTGTAGTAGAGATAATTACAGTATTTTCAAACACATATTTAATTAAAAATAAACCCACTAGGTGTTATAGTGGGATAATCCTTATCCCCATTATTCATCAATTTATACATTCTTGTATATAATATCAATTATTAATCCATATACAAGGACAAGATATTCTTTATCCCTCTTGCTTAAATATTCATATACAAGAATAAGTATTATAAAGACATGAAATACTTTCTATCCTAAGTAATCATAGGTACACCAACCCAAGCAATCTAAGGGATACTCGTTATCTCCCATATTCATGTATACTCAAAATATAATAAGCATCAACCTTTAACAAAGTAAGGGATATTTACTATCTCTAAGCATGCATACATGCCCGAATTTAAAACATATGAGATAACCAATATCTCCATCTATGCATTCAGTAAAAATAATGCCTACTTACCTTAATGGAGTTCATTTTTACCATCTTTCTGCTCCCTAACTTGGCTTTCCATCCATATTCCAATAGCCCTACACATGTATGATTCAATTTACATTTGTCACGTTAGAATATTCCATCATGCTTGTATTACGCATAATTGAACTATCAATTTCACAATGATGTACTAGTCTACCTACATCATTAATATGATCAAATTCATATCCAACATATGTAACATTAATCCATTTCCTTAACAATTTATTATATTCAAAAATGAACTAATCCCTTATTCCAGTTTACTAAGGTCTTATGGTTGTCATCAAACTTCATTACATGAGTTATGCTTCATTGAGGCATTTTAGCAAATATCCTTTAGGCATTACTTTATTTACAACATTTTCACAAGTGTATCACATGAATTTCATGTCCAATAACATACAACTTTTATATACTTCAATTAACAAGAAATTAAACTAAATCACATGTCAATTAAATCCTTAATTTCAATAATTTATTATTTAGCACTTTATACCCCAAAGCCCTTTCAATTCCCTAATTAGGTTCTTGCCTGAAACAATTTTTCACCTTCTAACGAGTCCCAAAACACAATAATCAATGGATTAAATGTTTCTCCCATAATTCACACATTAATTCATATCTATTTCTCTCAAAATCACTATTCATGAGTTTATACCAAACCTTGACAAGCAGAAAATGGACATTAATTGGAGGAAAATCAACTTACCACATCATTCATGTATGTCTCTCACCATAAGGCATGATTCCGGCTTCAAATCCTCAAAAACCCGCCCTAGGTTGCAACAAAATTGAGAGTCTATCTCTTTTCACCACTCAATGGCTAATACCCATCTCCATATGCATGCTTGGATGTTTATACTCCTAAATCATCTTCTTTTCTTGCAAAATGGTGAGGATTTAAGCATAAACAGGGCTAGGGCAAGGTTTATGGGTGTGAGGAAAAAGAATGGAATGGACTGGCGAAGAAATAGAACCAAAATAGGCCTTAAAAAGCCAAATTGCTGACTTACTATCGACAGGCATTGCGACGCCAGAATCACTGGACATTGCCCTACCATGTTCTAAAGTGGTGTCATGGTGCCAGACCCTACTGCCCCTATTTTGATTATTTTTCTTCCCTTTTTCATTTCTATTTTCTCATGTATTTAAGACATGATTTTTCCATAAATTAAAAACACAAAATGCATAAACATTATGCCTCAAATAACTAAAAATCAAATCCTATAACCATCCGCATATGTTTTTAATTGTACAAGTACATTCAGTTATATGAGATTCATACATCCTTGAATTATTTCATTTCCAAAATAGTTTCTTCACTTTAATTCATCATTAAATTACACTAGATGCAACGACAATGTGTTTAGGCACACCATTACCCAAAATTTAGCACCCTGGTGTTACAGGTATATTACCATTATGATTCATTTTGATCTTGGGCAATTGTGGGGCAGCTATGGGTGTGTTTAATGGTTTATGTCATTGTTTTATGATTATGAAAATTATGAATTTATATGATTATTAATTGTATAGGTTTAGATTCTAATATTTTAGGGTAGACTCTGCCAGATTTTAGGCAGAATATTTCTTATAAATGGAAAAATTATAAGATAAGGATAAAACACATTAGCCCCTAAGCGAGGTGTGACACTCCCATCATTCCAAATAAGTGTGTAGTTTTAACACTTAAGATTTTGATTTAATGAGGATGGCTTTATGAAAATACCAATAGAGCCTTTTTATTTTTAGTCCACACTAGTAGTTTGGTGAGATCTAAGCTGATCATAATTTCTTACACTATTTCTTAATTAATAAAAATAATTAAAATGAATTTAATCAAAGGCCCATGTAGATTACACAACCCAAAAATGTATAAAGTTATGCATAAAATATAAAATTCATGTAAAATAATTCATACGAATACTAAGATATTCTAAAATTTTATGGAACCATTCATTAATATAATAACAACACTTTGTAAGACGTTCTTAGAGGAACAAGAAAATTTTACTTTGTTCATGTCAAATCTGAAATTATTCTAACTTTGTCATCTAATGTTATCAAAATTGGACTGTTAGTTAAAAGTATCCAGTTCATAGTCCAATCAGTTCCATCGGCCAATTCAATCAGTTGAACTGGTTTTCTTTTTAAAAAAAAAATTAAAAAAAATAATATAACATGATTTTGAAAAATCTAAACTATAGATATTGATCCAAAAATGTAGATGTTTGTATAATAATAAACTATTTCAATTTTTCCTTTTAATTTATTAATAATATTAAATAATAAAATATTCACTAAAAAATGAAATTGAACTGGTCAACTGACTGGTTCATGGTTGAACTAGTCTGATGGGCCGGCTAAATCCCATTTTGATAACAATGTTCTCATGATATATGAGTATTTTATGGTGCTATATTTATGTCTTAAATTAAAAGAATTATGATTAGCTTAGATTTCAGTTGTCTACAACAATTCTCTTTTATATGATCGAAACCCATAACGTAATTCCAACTTTACTACTCTCTTTTTAAAATCAATATTGTCGTCAGCTCTCTCTTCGATACTACAATCCTCACCCATTTATTTTTAAGATTAACATATTAATATTAATATTAAAAATAAATGGGTAAGGATCGTTGGTAAGAGTAACCCCTCTAAGTTGGACAACAAATATGGGTGCAGGTCTACTCAATTTTTTCATTTACCTTTTTATGTATGCACTTTAGCTGTCGAAATTCAATTGTAAGAAACTAATCCATTAAGCATCTTAAAAATATCATTTTATCTACCCATGATAAAAATCATATGAGACATTTTACATGTAATTATAAGATATGAATCATGCACTCACACGTGAAATTAATATCTCATATTCATGATGGGTAATTATCATCACATGCAAAAAAATCACTTATCATTGAATCAGAGGAACTGGGGTATGTGGACAAGTAAGTCAAGATGGACAAAGTAATATTTTTGGACGCTTAACTCAGCAGCAGGCCAACTCGAAGACAGAAATCATTTCATTAAGTGGAGCTTAAAAATGCACTTGAAATATAACAAATTCGCATCTATTCATTACAAAATTGAATCAAATATGCTACCCATATACAAAAGAATACAAAAGAACTTAATGTTATCTTTTCTGCACAAACTGATTCAACCACCTAAATGATTAGTGAAGACGGATCAGGAGTATCCAATTAAAAATCTAGAATACACTGTGAGTGCTTCCTTCGATGAATCTTGCTGTTGGAAGCTGTTGTCAACCTGTTCATTCTGAAGCATCTGCACTTGAAGATCAATCAAACAACGCCCATCATCCAAGAATATATTTGCAGCTGGCCTGTGATGGTCGCTGCCCGCATGAGCCTCAAACATAGAGATATTGTATACTTTGGAACAGCAACCACATTGGATTCCTTACCGTGCAATCCAACCCTGCTTCAAAACTCGTTTTAACCTCTTGTTCATGTACGAAGCTTTATCTGCCAGAGATAATCTTTTATTGTCTATCAGGAATGCAAAATCCAGGGGTGGAAGCCTCTTCCGACGTCTTCGTTTAACTATCTTGCATTTGCACTTTTCATTACAAGTTCCATAAATGGCTTCCTGACCTGATCGGATGTCCGCAGTTGCAGCAATGGAATACCGTTCACGATCGCTGCTTGCTTTCCAATAGTAATTTTCTGCCATAATTTTGGATGCCTGATCCCTGGTTAAAAAGAAAGAAAAGTGACACAAAAGACTAGGCAGTTAAGAGAATATAGTAGGCTCAATTTTTAATTTAAATACTTAAAAAAATATAGTTAGTCATCGAGACAGTTGAAAGCCGAGCGAATATTTACCATGCCATATCTTGAATTGCTATGCTTGGTTCAGTGATTCCGTCTGATGGAGATTCCAAGATGAAATGGTAGAATGATATAATTAGAGTTTCAGGCAATTGGAGACGTAAATTTATTACTATTGAATAAAGGATAAAAGTTGGAAAGGTAATAAGGTAGAAGATTTGATTACCAGCTTCCTTCAATAATTCTTTGCAGTTCATTAAATAAGCTGCTACTGTTAACATCCAAATCCATATTGTATTTGGTCTCTGATGATTCCTGGCATAGTAACTCTTGTACAGCGTTCAATTCTTTCATCCTGAAATAGATTAAAATCATCCCATCAGAATTATATGTGGCAGCTGTTTGGGATCGCTGAAAATCGATCAGATCAGGCACAGTAAATAATAAGGAAGAAATAAATGCAAATGGAATGACATGACCGAAATTGGTCGCCTTCGGAAAATACCAAAGGA
>JAYJMB010030177.1:19292-36667 GCA_036873735.1 Pouteria campechiana | reverse complement strand
TCTTCTCCTGTTTTGTCCTTTCTGTTTTTGTTTTTTTTCAGGTTAGGAAGGACGACGGGCGCGCTGTCGTTTGACGGTTTCTCTTAATTTGAATCTGATAAGCGGGTGGCCTTTCCCTTCATTTTTAATTGATTTTTTTTTTCTTTCCTCTTTCTGTTTGATTGGTATTTTTCTGTTCTGGAACTAGGGCTTCATTTCTCCCATTGAACATCGGAAGTAAGCTGCTCGGTAAGTTTCGATCTTCCGTAACTCTGGGAGGCCTACAGCGTTGATTGATTGTTTTCCCTCCTGTTATCTGGTTTGCTTGTGTGCTTCTCAACTCGCTTGGCATTGATTTGGCTTTTTTTGGAAATTTTCTCTGTGGATAAATTTTTACTTAACTTCAGAGCTTCTTCTGCAAGTTTATTTATGGATTTTAGGTTTCATGAATTTGCATTGTCTGTTTCGTTGTTTCAGCGGATTTCAGATGTAATAATTCCTTTTGTCCTCTCACAAGCTTTGGAAAATGGCATATGGAAAAAAATGACGGACGGAAATGTGTGCGTTTAGTTCGGTCTTGACTGTCAGATGCACGATGGTAAAAAGCTTTTGGTTGAAAAAATAAGGAAAATGAAAAATTCCGAACATGAAATACTCAATTCAAATACGGATATGACTATGAAAAAGGATTAAACAGGTAAACGTAGATTCATACAAAATATGTGACATGCATGGTCAGAGTTAAAACAGAAAGGTGGAGGTAAAATAATTCTAATTACTGTATGATGGATTGTGGGTCATGGAGTGATTTGTGTGTTTCATAATTACTTTTAATCGACTAATACTTGAATAATTTGGTCCTCCCTACTCTATTTTTTTTTTTTGCTTAATTTAGTCAATGGGTGAAATCATTGTTTTCTATTTTAAATATTACCTTGTAAGATGTTTTTTTCCTTTAAATGAAATGAATTCCATTGAGAAACCTTGTTTAATTTGGTTTTTTGAAGAAAAGTGATTTTTGCCTATATTTTGGAATAAGGAGTTTGAAATGGGCGAGCACTTGTTTGGTTGTTTTTCAAATAAATGGAGTTTTCTTAACATTATTTTCTCATGCTGGTAATTTTTATTATTTTCCCCTGCTGTTAATTTTTGTCTAGCAGTGGAACTTTTTCTGTTTCCTCTTCTCTAGTTCTTTGATTGATTGCACAATCAATATTTACATGGTTTCACCATGTGTTGTTATTTAATTCTGAATTTGGATTATGTTAGTTTTTCTAGCATGCTATTATTTGTACTCTTATTCATGCATACATCTGAAAGTTGTTTTTTTTATTTTTTTCTCCAACGTTAGCTTAATATTTTCTCTGTGGATTCCATTTTGTGCTGCACATTTTCTTCTTCATCTTTTCAGATTTTTTTTTCCTTCCCAGTTCCCTCAGTCATGTGTTTCGTTCTACTTCTACCATAGATAAAAATGTATTTGCGGAAAAACTTGTCTTGTTTTGTTCAATTTTTCCTCAGTTGTATGTATGTTTGTGTATTTTCACTAGTTATATTGTGGACATGCTGCATCTGGTTGGTTGACTTTTATGGATTTATGGCCCTGAGGACAAATCATTCTTGGTTTTTGGACCTCCAGGAAAATGTCATCTCCATATTCTGTGCTTGGTAACCGACCCATTGATCAATGGAAGGTTACAGAGCTGAAAGAGGAGCTTCGAAGGCGGAAGTTACCCATTAAGGGTTTGAAGGAGGATTTGGTGAAACGATTGGAAGAAGCAATACGCAGTGAGAGGGAAACTTGTATCGACTCTGGAAATGGCCTTTTTACAAAGTCTAATCCTCCTGTTGAACAAAGAGATGCAAAGATAAACTTCATGGAAAATCAAAAAGTCGAAGATGGTAGAGAAACAATTCTGAATGATGTGGATAAGGCCGCAAATGATGATGTGTCTATGGCAGATGTTGAGAGTGGCACTGCTGGGACTGATGGAGTGATCAAGGAAAAAGATGGAAAATCTGCTACAGGGATGCAGGCACAAACTGAGGAATCTGATCAAGTTGTGAATGCACAAGTTGGGGACTTTAAGCAAGTGATGAAGCCTCAGGATGGGGAATCTGGTCAAGTAACAAAGGCACAAGATGGGGAATCTTATCAAGTGATGAAGGCACGGGATGTGGAGTGCATGCAAACAGGTGTGAATGAGGAATCCAGCAAAGGAGTCAACGATCCAGATGTTAAGTCTAAGCTGGGGGCTGAAGTTCATGATAAGGAATTTGATTCGGGGACCAAATCTTATGATGGGAGTTTAAGGAGTGGTGCTGAAGCTGGTCAGATGGTTGTGGAATCAGCCATTCCTGCAATAACATCAGAAACTGGTGGCACTGACAGCCAGTGTGTGCTCAACGATCCAGATGTTAACTCTAAGCTGGGGGCTGAAGTTCGTGATAAGGAATTTGATTCGGGGACGAAATCTTATGATGGGAGTTTAAGGAGTGGTGCTGAAGCTGGTCAGACGGTTGTGGAATCAGCCATCCCTGCAATAACATCAGAAACTGGTGGCACTGACAGCCAGTGTGTGCTCACTCACTTAGAATCCAATGGGCCAGAGTCAAGGTGTGACAAAACTCAGGAAGAGGATGAAGAGTCCAAGCCTCCTGTCGAGGATGACAGATCCAACATGCCCAATCCAAACAACCAGGTATCTGAGGTCTGCCACGTTTTAGAGTTTCAAGTAAAATGTGAGTCTATTTCTACTGTTTCTGTGTCAATTAATGAAAAGAACAAACTAAAGGATAACTTGAATGTTGATAATTTCCATTTAGAAACAGAAGTTAAATCGGATATGGTGGAACAATCATCCAGTGGTGTTCCAGCCATTGGTGGCGATGTACATTCTGTAGGTGATCAGGAGCCAAGTGAGAACCTTGGCTCTAGAGAAGAGGCTGATGACAACATTGCTGCAAAAGAAAGCCTTAGCAAGAAAAATGATAGTGCAGATGTGGGGTTGGAAAAATTAAATTTAGACAGGAGTTCTGGTGATGATTCAATGGAGGAGGATGTGTTGGACAGTAAGCAAATTGATTCCAAGCATAATCCAGATGGAGCAGTAGATAGGAGCAGGACTGTCCAATCACATGAAGTCAAAGAAGGAATTTCCATTGCTATGGTGACTGGATCCTCTCTTAACAAAGGGGATAGTCTTGTAGAGATGAAGAATATTACGGAGACGACTGAGAAAAGGAAGCTTGGAGGTAGGTCAACACACTCCCTTCTCTATTACTCCGTGTGCATGCCATCATCATTTGAATTCGTTTTGTATTTGGTAGACCTACTTTTTTTTCCTTCAGCAGCAGCGAGATGAAGAAGGCATTTATTAGTTAGTTTCAAAAATAAAAGATGAAGACGAATGAGACAAAAATAATTGGAGGCAATTATTATATCCAATTATTTCTGATTCTTTACACACTACATACTTTCTACTCATCATGTAGGAATAGATCTATACATTAGTAACAAATATTTTCTATGTGATTTACTGTTGATGTTAGCGTTTAAACTTTTGAATCTTGTCTATGTGGAATGCTAATTATCTGCCTTTACAGATTATTATGAAAAAGGCCAGACAAATGAACCAACTAAACGGCAACGTCGATGGAATCTAGCAACTGTAAAAGTTCCTGAACCACGATCCACTAATCTGACACCTTCCAGCATGCCCAGAGATGTGCCGCAATCCACTAATCTGACACATTCCAGCATGCCCAGAGATGTGCCGCAATCCACTAATCTGACACATTCCAGCACTCCCAGAGACATGCCACAATCCACTAATCTGACACCTTCCAGCACTCCCAGAGATGTGCCTCAGACTGTGAAAAAACGCCCATTCACTAGGTCTGACTCAACAAGCAATGGAGATACCCCAAAGGAGCGTGTTGGTGAGTGCCTATTGGTTTAAGCACCCAGATTCCTGGATGGTCTGCAAATTCACTGTTAGCTTCACCTTTTTTTATTTTTTTGTTTCTCTTGTTTTGTTTTGTGTTGGCAGTTCCACCATCACCAAAAACCCCGACAACCTCTCTGAGAATAGATCGTTTTCTGCGTCCATTTACCCTGAAGGCTGTGCAGGAGTTGCTGGCAAAAACAGGAAATGTCTGCAGTTTTTGGATGGATCACATCAAGACCCACTGTTATGTCATGGTATGTATTCATTTTGTTTGCAATCTTGTTATAGTTTACAGGACAAGGTTTCTTGTATTATCTTATATTATACTTTTTATGACATGAATAAAAATCTGGTACATCACTGGATTGGATAAAATGTTGTTAAAGATTTTTTTTCTAATCAATCACGGGAACTACCTAGCTTGAGTCTTTTAACATTGGGGCTGAGATTTTTTAATCTGTCATCTGTGTTGGTAAAGTTGTCCTGCTGGTCCAAGGTGTTGTATTGGTTTTCGAATTTTTTTACTGTCTAAGTTGTTAACAGAAAAAGTTTGCAGATCTTTTTGAACCAGAAGTCACTGTGTGAGTTCATGTGACTATCTCCCTATTCCTTTCTCTTTTGATGTCAGATGCTCATTCATATCTAAATATGAAACATGATAATATTACAAGTAATATGTAAATCCAGTTCAAATAATAGTATTCCCAAAAAAATATGCGTGTAAGTGGTGTTATAGCATTTGTCATTTATAGCAACTGCCAATGTTCCACCATTTGAGGGTCATATTGAATTTTTTTGTGTCAATATTCTGATTCATGGAACTTGTGTGGTGTATAGTATTCGTCAGTTGAAGAAGCTGTGGCAACTCGAAATGCTCTATACAACCTCCAGTGGCCACCAAATGGGGGACGCTTTCTGACAGCTGAGTTTGTTAGTCCTCAAGAGGTGCAGGTGCGTGTTGAAGCTCCTCCGGTGTCTCCAGCACCCATCAGTCAGAGCCCGAATGCTGCACCTTCAGCACCTCCTCTCCAGCTCTCACCCCATCATGTACCACGGCAACAGCTACCTCCACCTCCCCTCCCACCTCCTCCACCTCTCTCTGATCCACCTCCAGTAAGGGAACGTCAACCCATTCCGCAGCCACCTCCAAAGCAGTCTGATGCACCTATTGTCACACTTGATGATCTCTTCAGGAAAACTATGGCCACCCCACGGATTTATTACTTGCCTCTGTCCGAAGAGCAGGTTGCAGCAAAACTTACTGCCCAGGGCAGAAACACCAAACAATAGTCATGGAATTCTAATAGGTCATCTTAGCATGTTTTGGGGTTGGGGTTGATGTCTACTTGAGGCTGCTGGAAGTTTGTTTATGTTGGTGATGGCACAATTCAGGCATTCGATTGCTGCATCTTACAGTGGCCCAAGCATATAGATTGTTGATCGTTTTGGTATGTCTGTACAGCCTTTGTAGGGAAATTGATGTTGCGTAGCAGTAGCAAGAAATCGAGACTTTTAGCCCTTCGATGGCAAGAAAAAGCTGGTCTAGTGTTTTTGTTCCCCAGCAGCTTAGAATCCCCATACCAGCAAAAATCTCTTTTTATTTTTATATTTTTATGCATCTATTGTTGGTTGGCTAAATTTCCATTTCCTCTGGGGGAACAAAACGTGGCCCATGAACCCATTGCTGACAGGTGATAGGTTCAGGAGCAACTTTCCCTTCATTTCCCAATGCTTTTGGATGCTATGTGCCATTCTCGGTGAAATTTTAATATTTTTTATACGCTGGGTCTCTGTGTGGGCGAAATAAAAAAAAATAAAAATGGTTAGATTGTAAGCTTAACGCTTTACGGTTAGTGCTATTTTGACGTGGAGTCCCCGAATATTGTAAATTCCGTTGCGGCAAGGAGCAGAATATGGATTAAGATTGTGTTTCAAGGTTCTTTAGAGTATCATTTCGGTCAACAATGTGATGGTATTGGATCATACCTTTTTGTTATCTGCATCTTAAACCACGTCAGTATTGGGCATAACCCATTTCCATCAATAAATCTTAACTGACAATTAAGTACTCTGACTAGTTTTATATTTGTGATTTGGAAATTAATTTCAAAGCCTTATCAATTGTATGCATTGTATATTTAGTATTCGTCCTCTCATTTACTGCTGAGCTAGTGCTACATCGATACCTAATCATAAAACTGCTGATAATTACTTTTTATTAATATAAATTTTGAGAATTAATATATTTTTAATTCATAATCATAAAATAATGATATTATGGTTAACAGCGATAATATCAATTCTACAACTCATCGCGAGTGCTCGATTGGCAGCATCCGTAGTCCGCCTAACAATGTCCTAACAAGTGATCTATTGACCTCCATGGATCATCCAACCACCGCCTCAAGTTGATGCCTCCCTCTTTCATAGCCTGACTATTGGGGCTTGCGGCCTCTTCCATTGTTCTTCGATGCATTTTCTGCTTCGATGAAGCTGTTTTTACTGGAAAATTCAAGATGTTCATTCAATTGAATCAATTCTTCAATTCGTGCTATGGCTATTGCGGATGGTATCGTAAAAACTATTTAGTCTTATCAAAAAATTTAAAATGCTAAGCT
Organism: Pouteria campechiana; assembly: GCA_036873735.1. Lineage (NCBI taxonomy): Eukaryota > Viridiplantae > Streptophyta > Magnoliopsida > Ericales > Sapotaceae > Pouteria > Pouteria campechiana. Next base: position 30,120 of record JAYJMB010030177.1, on the reverse strand, counting down.
TCCATTCTTGAATCATCAGTGAAACTCTGTGCCGCAATCACTTCACGTGAGAGCAGCTACACATCCCAGGGATTTCCCATTTGCAAAGGATTAAAAAATAAGAAACGATTTTTTTATGTGGGTAGCTTCCCGATAGGATGTCAAGATGAAGCTGATTTAGTCACCTCAAGAACCATGCAAATTTAGAGTTTTAAGATAATATTTTGGTTCTTATCCTCAGTAAGTTGATCAACCAGCCTGTCTTTTTCATCATCTGAACATGGAGCAACATACAGACAACTATCAGAATTGACTACACAGTTTTCCTTGCCTGAGACTGAAAGGCCGTGCACTAACCCCTGACAGAGCAACCTTTTGGATTCTGGGAAAGAGCCGCCAAGAACTGCAATATATGGTCTTCTGCTCAACTCCACTCTACGACGATTCTGATTCATTCCTGGCCATTGACTAGCAGAATTAAAAACACAGTTGAGGAGAACACCACAATTCACTTCTGATCCATCGGCGCTCAAGAGCCTGGTTCATTTTCCTTTTGCTAGGCAGTACCACCGACCAAATGAATTAAACTGCGGTGCACAACCTGATGCTACACGGTATTCCAGTTGTGAGGCAACCATAAAGGTGAACATGGTTCATACAAAATGGCCAGAGCAGAGGAATCAACGACACTCTGATTATGCTTCAACAACAAGCATAAATCTGCTTCTTGTTGATAAGAATCTGGATCATATGATGCTGAGAAACTTACAACCCTGCATCTGCTGCTATCTCTATCTTCGTGATTGTTATACTCTGATTACAATTCAACAACACACAAATCTGCTTGGCATCAGTCGGAATCAGAATCATACACTAGTGAGGATCTTACAGCCCTGCTTCTGCTGCTAACACCATCTTCCTCATTGTCTTCATCACTGTTTTCTCTCTGTTCTTTGATTATACCTGAAACAAAGGTAATGGGTGACAGACCATACTAGCGAGAGGCATTTAGCTAAAAAATGATGGCAAGGGATAAAAAAAAACCTTTCTTTAAAAGTACATTCTCCAGAGTCTTAGTAGCGAAATCGTCCTTGCCTCCCAGATCTTGAAACCCAATCAGCCTGTCTATGGCTATTCCGTTTCTATGGGAAGGGGAAAAAAATAAATTAGTTTTCTTCTCTTTTTCTATGTAAACCTGATTCAGCTATCTATTCACAACACAGATTGGTAAGTTATCCAATGTTACCAGATATCATAGTTGCAAATACAACAGAAAAAATGATTACCAGATATCATAGTTGCAAATACACCAGACAAATGATTACCAGATATCATAGTTGCAAATACACCATACAAAATGATTACCAGATATCATAGTTGCAAATACACCAGACAAATGATTACCAGATATCATAGTTGCAAATACACCAGACAAAATGATTACCAGATACCATAGTTGCAAATACACCAGAAAAAATGAATGAATGAGAAAGACAGAAGAAGAGGAGGGGGGTTGGAGTTGAAAGGAAGATAGCTGCAATTCGGTGGTGGCTAGCATTTCTTAATCAGGAGTATGATTGGATCAGCAAATCTGTATGGGCATCAACCAAATATATAGTTCGGATCATTGGAGCATGGCTCAATCAACCTAGTTGGGGCAACTCTGAGCAGGCATGCACAAAATTAATAGTTCTAGATAATTAAAGCATGACCAGATTGATCAAGAGGATCATAAATGTCCGCACAAACTTGGTACCATTTTATTCAAATAAGAACTGCATCAAATGAAAACCAAACTAATATATGACTGAGGACAGTACCTGAACAATATGATACAAGGCAATGTCTTCACGGCCAATTTGGCAACAAAAAAGGGTGCATTCTGCACTTTGCACATTTTTTACCTGAATTAGCACTATAAGAATCTCACTTGAAATGAACATGATTAAGAATATATGCACTAACCTCAGCATCCAGTTTGATGAACTTGGTCTCGAGGTGCCTTGGTGCAAGTACCTTCAAATGCTTATCGACAATCCTGTAAAATCCATAGACAAAAACTTACTGAACTCAGAAAATCCAATTAGCTCGCAATGGGACATATTGGCCTATTGGATCTAAGGTCTTACCAAAGGATGCTAAGTGGCTCCTGCTAATAAAGGCCCATGTGTTTGGGCCTGGATCTGATTGGTGCGTTATAGGTGAATGGATTATTCATATGCATTGGTTTTTGAAATTTTCTTACAGGTCCATCGATTTTTTGAAAAAGGCCAATGCATCACTGAAGTCAGTGCTTGGCAGTTTTAGGCCTAAAGCTGAAGGACAGGAATGCCAATACCAGAATGGTTCCCAGCAGAGGCTATCAACTCTATGGGTATCGCATGGAAGGTTTATTAACTTACTTGCAGCGGTAGAATTCCTGGTGGTAGAAATGGCACACCACTTGCTCACTGCTGGTGACTTCTCCCAAGAATTCCCCTTCAGATATCTCCCGGTATTCACCATGACCCTGTCTTTTCAAGGCTTGACGCTTCTCTGCTTCTTTCTGTTGAAAGAAAACTACATTTAGAACTTTTACGCATTTTTTTCTCTTCATAAATATGTAACACTGCTAGGATTAGAAACCTGGACTAGAACACACATCTGTTATTTATAGAGTAACACTGCTCTACTCATTTTATACATTTCTTTAAATGTTTAGGTGAGGTTTGCTACCCTCTAGGATTGCATATATGATATACACAGTCTCTGTTCAAGCCACTACATATATCGACATTGCAAATGTGTTCCAGAGCTGAATTCACATGTTCCCAATGATCCAACTCCAGAAGCCATAATTTTAAAGCAAAACTTTTTTTCATTTTTTTCTCTTCTGTTTACTGTTTCCTTTTTTTGTCCAATTTTCTTTTTTTTTCAAGAGACTGACCTAACTTCAGCCAGGGAATACACATAGATACTAAGCTATTCAACTGTGTGGTTTAAGCAAACCTCTGGTGAAGTAACAAAGAGATAACTTCCCAATAGGGGTGCAACCCGAACCTGTTTGGCACTGGGTCGGGACAGGTTTTTTGGCTTGTGGGGTGGGTCAGTTCACAAAATCTGACCTGAATTGAAAATCCAGGTCAAGTTGGAAAAAAACCGAATCAACCCGACTAGCACTAATAATACATACATATATATACATATACATATACATATATATATATATAAAACCCTAAAATGCTCTCCCACCAATCCCACACATATGCCCTTGCCCTGTTCGAAACCGAGAGGCTTCCATCTCCCTGTGCTCACGATTCACGGCACCTAGCGCACCACCCCGAAGTCATGAGAGGCTCCCTTCTCCCTGCCATCTTCCATCTCCCTCCCATCTCCCATGTACCTTATCGAGCAGATTTGGTGGAAGCAGGAGAGGAAGATCCCGCACCTGGTGCACCACCCCTAATCCCCTATCTTCTTCTCCACCTTCGCTAGGAAGAAGACTGCCGCCACATCGATTGATACTCCAGAGCCCTCACCCCTTCTTCTCCCAAGGTCACTTGCATCGGCCAAGTCCGCATTCGAAGATCGAAAGCCCCCAAATCAACCAGCACTACCACTGCAAAAGCCCCCACCCCTGTTTTGCTGCTGTCGGCGACACCCATCTTGCCGGTGACTCATCTGCTGCAGGTAGCCACAGCCATCTTGCCGGCACACCCAACTCTGTTTTGTTGCTGTTGACACCCATCTTGCCAACACACCCAACTCTGTTTTTAAAATACTCTGTTCACTGCTTTCCATTAATTAATTGCAATTGGCAAGCTTTTTCATTTCTTTACAATGGCCAATGGTCCCTGCCTAATGAACTTGTGGTTCTCTGACAGTGACATGTAGAAATTTTGAAAGAGCGCCAGTCAGCCTCATTGCCTGGAAATTTTACTAGTGATACTTCTTTCTTTTTCAGGTGCTTGTTTCAAAGGTGTTTGTAAATGTGCACTCAAGTAAGCAGTCCTCTCACCAGTAGGTGACCCATGAAAGAGATGTATTCGCAATTTACATATTGGTGGTGCCAAATATGAGGATGACTTTTATGTGGCTTCTTAATTTTTTTCCAACTTGTTTTCAATTTAGAATGCCTGTACATGCATTCCAACCATAATCTTAATTCCATTCTTTTTTTTTGGGTTGTCTGTAATTATCGTATGTATATGACATAGCTGTGCAGTTGCAAAATGAATCCTGAGCAATTATTTCAGTAACTTGGCCATTTCAAATCTTCTCTTAAAAGAGTATCTTGTCAGTCAATTTGGCTAGTAGTGAATGATTATTGCATTGCCCATGGTTCAAACAATGTTTTTTAAATGGTGAAGGCAAAACAAAGCAATACTACATGATGTTGTCTTTTATGAGTATTCTTTCCTTCAGACATTGGAGCAGATTTTAGGGTTGGGATTGACCTGAAATATTGACCCGAACTTAACCTGAATTCAACTAGCATGATGAAAGATAGGGTCATTCGCCAAACCTGCCATATATGTAGGGCTGGGTAAGAGTTTTTATATATAGGGTTAGGGTTGGGACCATTCTGACCTGGTATAAACCGACCCGATTTGCAACCCTACTTCCAAGGAGAGATTTAATTTCAAACTTTACCTTGAGAGCAGCAATCCTGTCAGCATGTAATTTTTCCAGTTCTGGATCCTGCAATTTAGGCAACAGACAAAATTCATTGGAATAGAAAATTTGGCCCACATGTAGACTGTGTACACAAAGAAGATGAATTTTCAACTTACATCCATCAATTCATCTAGATCAACCTCTTGATTTTCCTTCGTGGATGACTGAGCCTTCTCTTGAGCCACAAGTTCCTGCAAGATTATAGTACACCTATACAATGTTCAAACAACACAAATAATGGTGCTGACAAAACACACACACAGACACACACAGAAGTTCCACTCAAGGAAATGCATGCATCCCACAATCTAGTTATCTATTAATCAAAGAAACATACCAAACCAAAAATGATTCAGAAGTAATTCTGACTAGGACTTAGAGGCTGTCTGGAATAGGTGTAAAAGAGAAGAATTTTTTCCCCTCTTCTTTTACTGGATAAGACATTTATCTACCTTTTGCTTCTAGCTAAACAATGTAAAATTGGTCGATGAATTCTAATTTTTCAGAGGTTAAGCATATTTTTTCTGTTCATCGCTTTTTCTTATTTTTATTCCATTTCTCTATTTTTTTTTTTATCCTATTATCTTGTCAACATTATTTCCACTCCTTCAAGCATTATTTCTTCTTACTACTTGTGCAAGCATACACTACTATTATTCAAACAGGCGCTAAAATGTATACACTTGTATTGTCAATCAACAGTGCAAAGTTTCCTAATTTACAGTGGTGGTGCATTCTCACATAGTCATACTAATGGACTACAACATTGAAATTGCAGAACCTTTTATGAGGTTCCTCATAGTTCCTTCATTTTAGTGTTGGTGCTTGAGTGATTTACCAAAGCCTGACAATTACTTTTCTTCTACCGTAAGTAAAATCCGAAAATGAAAACATCATAGATGAGTGGTGAATTTTGAAAGCAGTTCTCCTCCCTCTCTAATTCTCTTGGTCGGTTTTGTATGATTTATCAAAGCTCCCAGGTGGCCTTCAGTCACTTGTCAAAGCTGCAGAGTTCCCTTCCTTTGGCGATGAAACAAAATTGCTATGGACACTCCCATTGACATTCCACCATCACATCCACAAAGGCTTGCCAATTTCTACTACTCTGACAAGTATTATGATGTTGCAATGGCTATTATTGGAACAGTCCAGAGAATTCTGATTCGCCAATCACAAGATCTGGAGTAGAGTATATACACATTGCAGGTAGTAAAAGTTTGTCAGAGGCTGCAGATAGCATTGATACTCCCTCTGCTCATTGCGATTGCTACCAAGAGGAATTTCATCTACTTACCTTGGTAGGTATAAAATTAACTTTCATGTCAAATCCAGGAATAATGCTTCAGTGGGCTCACCTTGTGTCCCTATGAATGCTGGCATGCACAAATCAACTTCCATTTATCAGAGTGTAACCAGCAAATCAACTGTAGAAATGAGGCATCTTTTGATTTGTCTGCACAATGTGTAGTAGCGGATGCATCCATTACAGTCATTTCCTTGTTCCCATAAAGCTAAATGTAATGTGAAAAGCTCTTTCCTTCCTATGTGATAAGCAACCAAGAGTTCTTTTTAGAGACAATTAAAAATATTATTGATAGGAACTTCCTGTTCAGGAAGATAGCATAAGAACACTCTTTCATTGGGTATAATTCTTGAATTCCTTCCCTTTGTCACCCTCTCCATGAAACAAAACAAAACAAAACAAAAAAAGTATTCCACAACAGTACAACTAAGGATTTTAACAATAGGAGAAACGTCCTGAGCCCTCTTAAGGTGTCCACATTCCATTTCATTCAGATCTTGCATTCTGCCCAGCCCTACGATCACTGATTTGACCCCAAACACCTCCAGTTTTGGACAGACAAATGTTTCTAATAGTTTCATGAAGGTGTAGCTTTTGACATAAAGTTATACACCGTGTGGTGGATTAATGTCCTTATTTCACATGTCCCACAAACAATGGTCCAAATTCCAAACTAGTGATATTTTCTTTATCTGGATCATTGTCTTTAGGGACCTCAAATCATGGCTTTGTTAGTCACTTTTGATTTTTTCTTTATTGGACAGATTATCGTTCCAAAACAATCATACTCAAAGTTTTGATGATATTATAGACTTATAGTGCAAATTTAAATCTACAGAAATTCAATCTTCAAATGATGTAATTGGATGCATGTGGTGTAATTGAATTTTTTGCCCGCAATCACAAACCCCTACTTTTTTTTCATATATAATCCAATGTGTTCTCATTGTTCCCTAATAATGTTGTCTCTTCTTCACCAATAGTTGAAAAACACTTGTCAATCGCTGCCATAAACCAAAATAGCAACTATAGTCAAGCTAGATTATATTTTTTAGTCAAAACAGCCACTGAAACCATTGCCCAAAAATGAGCTTGGAGTGTGCTGTTAGGCACCTTTTAGCTAAACCTTGCTTTTCTTTCATATATAATTCAATTTAATCTTGATTTTACCAAATAAAATTGTTCATTTTTCACCCATAGTTGAAAAACACTTGTCAATTGCTTATTTGGATGGAAAAAGTAACTACAGCCAAGTTAATTATCATTATATAATAAAAAACGTTGCCTAAACCATGGCCCAAAAATGAGTTTGGAGTGTGCTGTTAGGCACCTATCAGCTAGATGACCAGACATCAAGATCATTAGCATCATAGCATGCTACCCCAAAAAAAACTGGAGCCCAAACCATTATTGCCTTCTTCTTAGATAGTGGAGAAATGTTTTCTTGGTAGTTCTGGCTTAATCCTATTTGGTGGAAAAACTTCTACAAGTGGAAATATTGATAACTTTGCTCTCCTCAATCAATCCTCCTGGCCTCACCGGTAGAAGTTGGTGCCTTTCCATAACCATTAGCTTCTGCCATATTGATGTTGTGCCATGGAAAAGCACCTACATACAGCCTTCTTAGAGAGAAGGGCCTTGGCTTTCTAGCTCATCCAGTTTTAGATAATTTTCACACTCCTATAGAACCTGTTCTCAGAAATTCTATAGCATTTTATGCAATTAAAAAATGAACCCTCAGAAAATAAGAGAAGACGATCTACACAAAGAGATGAGTGAGAGTTCCTGAGGCCAAGCAAGTCATCCTATAGGATTAGACTAATGATTGTTTGGGGTTTATTCTTAGAACTTAGAAATTTATGAACCCAAAGAAGAGAAATTAACAAATTAGAGAAGGAACTGGTTTGCAAAAGGAATGGAAATTCGGACCCAAACCCTCAGAACTCCTCCAGAAGAAGGCAAATAAATTTTTCTTTGGCATCCTCTTTTCTCCAAAAAGCTACTTCCTAGAAGTTAAAAGCTAATTTTTAGCTTTTGCTAGTGTTTGGTACACATCAACTTCCTCAAAAGCAGTTTCTTGAAATGCTAGGAAAGCTTCATTTTAAACTTCATAGGAAGTTTAAAAAATGGAGCTAACAAAATATAATTTAATTTAAGTCTCTTTATTTCCAAACTACCATTATGAGATAGTTTTACCAAACAGCTTTCACTCAAACACTTCTTTAAAAGAGGAGATTTCTAAAGAGTTTTTCTAACAAAGTGCTTCCCAAAATACTCTTCTAAAGAAATTATTTTGAACAAAGTGTTAGTTTTCATCAGCGGTGGGGGAGAGTTGTTACATACCCACCTTTCCCAGATCCATGCCATGAAGTTGCATAGTAGTTGGAGGTAGTCCCTTGGGTGGTTTGATCCATGAGATCTTGTATGCTTTTAGAAGCAGGGACTGCATGGATTCCAAATCCTAGTTGGGTAACATTTATAAAGTTATACTTCAAAAATAGCAATTGAAAGTGTTAATGCATATTAAACCTTTTTATGCCTCAGCTCAGTTGGTGATAGGCGTGATTTGAAAATTAATTAAACCTTGATGTTCTTTGTTTGACACTTAAGGTGAGCGTTTTTAAAAGAAAACCAACGAGGACAATACGAAGAAATTATGTGATTAATCACATAATTTCAATATGTTTAGCCTCACATGAGGCTCTAACTTTTTTAGGTGTGCTAAATGTGTTGGGCTCCATAAAGTGACATCAATAAAAAATGTTTAATATATGTTATTAGAACCTCATGTGGGGCCAATACATTTTGCGGTTACATGATTGGTCACATAACACCTTAGTATTATCCTCTTTGGCCTTATTTTAGAAGATTGATTTTGAGAGTCGAACATAAGACTTGAAGGTTTCATTAGCTTTTAGACCAAGCTTATTATCAACAGAGCAAGTGACCATCCATGCAAGCTACCTCAACAGAAGGCTCTAAGAATGTTAGGCATGCTACACATTTGGTTCCCAAAGAGTGATGCTAACCACACAAGGCATAAAAATGTCTAATATGCATCAACATAAAATAATATTTTGAAAGGGATAAAGATGTGTAGGCAACTTTTACACAACCTGTATGGGCCTTGCATGTTGGCAAGTCACATTTCATCAGTGGTGCTCTAAAATTCAGCTATACCTCTATTTTAGCTCTAGTAACAATATAATCTAGGGAAATCGCAGCATCCATAAGAATCTAATTGAATTTTGGAGCCAAATGTACCCTTATGGAATCTAATTCCCATGCGATCCTATATTGCACAAAATAGTAGGAACAACAGTTGAATTGAGGATGATTAACACTAAATGGTAACCTGCTAACACCCTATGTCTACCTATCGTGCACAATGGTTGCCTACACATCCTTTTTCCTTTTAACATATCACTTCAACCTATCACAATTAAATACTAGGATTGTAAATCTGGGAGATTGGAATTGGAAAAAGCAAGGGCTTAAAGGGACTCCAATTCCCAAGGAATAAGAATCCCATGCAATCCACCAAATGCATGTGAAAATCAAAGATGATATTGGAATTCCATTTTCACATAATTCCATAAAACAGAAAGCTCCCCAGAAAAAAAGTTCTGGGTTCAAATTCCTAGATAATTGATGGAATTTGGATTTCATGCAAATCCAATTCCAACTCCAACCAATATTGAGAACCAAATGCAGACCCAAGATTGTGCTGTTTCCTAGCTTCCCATGAGTAGCCACAAAAACAATCCCTATTCCTTAGCTACAAAGCTATATCATTCAAGCTGGCTAATGAGAATGATTTTATGCAAAGAGAGAGAACATGAAGCTAAATGGTCAGTTTTCACTAGCTAAATAGAAGGTAAATAGTCATTATATGAAATATTATTAACCTAACCATAGTTACTTTTTCCGTCCAAAAAAGTAATGGCAAGCTATTTTTTCAATTAAACTTGGGAAAAAGAACAGTATTATTTGGGGAAAATGAAAAAGCAATGGATTATTTGGCATAGTTAGCTGCTGCTATACATTAAAACATTGCACCGTTGTCATTTTATATGCATGCCGCCATTGGATTCATTTGAAAACAATAACGCATAGACCTTGTTTATGAACTGAAACAGCTCAGGCGAGTGCACAGTGGTAACGTATGGGTGCATTTATTGTCCCTTATATCATAACAGAAGTGCACTGATCTAAGTTTAACCGCGGACTGGTCTATCCTTCCTTTCCCCACTTCCAGCCAGTGTTAAACTTTCCACAACTCCGACATTCTCACAAACACACTCAGGCCAAGCCACTCGACTGATACGATTCAGCTAATCAATGGTCAGCCCAGTTCCAGCCTCGCCACAAGTGCATGTCTACTGATCATCTTCTGCTTCCATATTTCTGTTAGCCGAAAACTATTCCCTCTTAAGAGACCCCCATAATGCAATGAAAGTGTGAATCTTCACAAAACTGTCGGATTCTCTTCCAGATCTCCCCCATTTCCTTCTTATCAAAACCGTAAAGCCAGAATAATTATCCAAAAGATTATGGGAAGATTCATAAAACCACTGACAGTAAAAATCCCCAAACGTTTCATGAAACAATATACCTACCTCTAAACTAAAAGCACCCAATTTTGAAAGCATGAGGGGGAAAAGTTTGAATGTGGTGATTCAACAGGGATCGGATCTTGAGATTTTGACCATTGAATCTCCGACTTGGGTCAAAGTCATCAAAGGGAAAAATGCAACCAAAAAGGATACCTTCTGATAATCACGAGCAGCAGCTGCCATCACATTCCCAAACGCAAGGCCGGACAAAGTCGATCGGAATGCATCCGGATCCATCTCTCTCTCTCTCTCTCTCTCTCTCTCTCTCTCTCTC
>JAYJMB010030177.1:3856-19192 GCA_036873735.1 Pouteria campechiana | reverse complement strand
TCTCTCTCTCTCTCTCTCTCTCTCTCTCTCTCTCTCTCACAGCTGAAAGTGAAAGTGCCGGATCTCTCAGCTGAAGGTGAAAGTGCCGGGGCGCTGGTGCTGGGACTTCTGTCTTAAGGTTAAGGGCCTGTTTTGCCGGCCCAAAGCACTCTTTTTGATACTAAACAAGGAAAGTATATATCAGAGCTCCGATTCTGCTTTTAAAAAAGATTTATATATAAAAGCACAGATTTATATATAAAAATGCTTTAATAAAGCACTTAAATCTCAGCACCAGGCTAAACAGGCCCTAAGGCAGGGAAGACGAGAATGGCAGCACGTGTGCGATAGAGACACATGTGATGAATAACTCCTCTCACATGCGCATAGTCAATAAAAAGATTCTCAGGATAAAAAAGGCTTTTTCCCCCTTTTTTCTTTTAATTTTCAACATAACTTTTTTTTATATAATTTTCTGTATTTTTAATCATGACACATACATTTCAATTCTATTCTATTTTGCAGGTATTACTCACTATTTATTTTATGCTTATTTTATACTCTCTCTTATACATTTTCTATCCATAGATGCAATTCAAATCCTCAACAAGAAGTCGCAGTCTTCCTTTGTATGCATTTATGGTGGACTTGTAACAAACCAAAAATCAGCCAGTTGAAGATCATGCCAACCTGATTAATGCATGGCAATTTTTTGCGCTCATATGAATCATCATAATTTACTACATTTATTGATAAGAAAATGATATAGAAAAAATGAAAAATTAAAGAAATCTATGAATTAAGGAGATAAAAGTTGGTTAAATTAACTAGAATTAATAAAAAAAATTCTTCTTTGAAATAAAATCCTGAGCTAAGGGAAAAAAAAAACTTGACAAAAAAATAATCCTTTTATATATAAGCTCTAATTGAACTTTCAATCCTATCCCTTATTCAAAAAAATGAATCTCACCCAATAATTTAACTAAAAGGAAAGTTGTAAATAAAGCAACTAAGTTTCTAAGCAAAGATGTGTCCCTTCATCACTTGTTCTTGATTGCTGGCCTGCTGTCACTCTTCATGTCTTCACTAGAAGAAGAATGAAATAAGAATGCTGTTGCTAGAATACTAGTATGCGGATACCAAAAATGCGAAAATTGAAGATAATTTCATGACGCAACAACACCCTGGCTACTTGTTTATGTTTAAGAAGGGTAAACCATCAGGTCAATGCTCCAAGAACATCGTAGGTTAGGCAGACAACACAAATTTCGTAATAATTGGCGACAGCTCAATTCAATTTCAGAGCGCAAATTAAAGGATAACACATTTTTCATTGCAGTGAATGTCCCAACAGATTGTGCAAAAGAAATATCCTAAGCTGGGATGAGTGGCTTTGTTCTTTAAAACTACTCGTTCTTCTACAGATTTCCACATTGTTGCTAATGCATGCATTTCATCAAGCTGGTAATTCTTAGTACGATATTTAAGTTTAACCCTACAAGTTGACTATTGCAAAACAAATTTAAGTCACCTGCGCCTACAAACAGGCCAAAGATGAATTAATGCTTTAATCCACACACAACAATCACATGTATGAGATGCATCACATCCCAAGTTCATCTAGCTTGGTGCATAGGCAAAGAAGCCTTCAGCAGTTCATTGCCTTCCTGAGAATATGATCTTTAAGGAAGAGTGGGAGGTGATTGAGGATGGCCGAAGCCATTGAGAATCTTCCATAGGAGAACCATGCGGGTGGGTTTTCCTTCAGCACAACAGCCACTGTCTTCTTTGCGAGCTCTTCTGCTGGAGTAGATTTTCTGTCCTGAGAGAATTCTGCACGAGCACGGATGGCACTCTCGAATGGCTTGTATAGTTTCCACTCAGGCATCCGGTTGTAATCTGCTACAGCTCTGCCTCCAATGTTTGATGTAATTGCGCCAGGAACCACGTTTATAACATCAATACCCAGCAACTTCAGTTCCAACCTATTCATAAGAGTATCAGAATTGATTCCACAGATCAATCCATGAGTAATAAATCATAAAATATAAACCCATTATCTGCAATCTGCTTAAAGAGAATCATCCTGTGCATTTTCTTTATGAATCTCAAGATGGTGAAGCACAGAGCGCAAAAGCGGCTACATCAGCTATCTGGCCAAACACTAAACAATGCCAAAGCACACAGTAATCAGAATTTCATACTTGTCAGATTATTCAGATTTTACGGCAATGACTACTACTCTGCACTAAGCAACCTCCAACTCATGGTAGACCCACCAGAAAATGGGATAAGTCCCAATTTGTGAGGACTCAAAAGAGGATATTAAGCCCATCTGTGGTAAGTTTTGAGAAATCTCAATAAGAATTATGCCTTAATGTTTTAGTGGCAGAAGGGTGGAACTGCATTCATAGTCTTAGAACGTGAATACTCACCAAGAGACATCCCCCTTTTAGTTGGTGTTATAATGTAGTACTAGTGCCAAACCTGACTTCACATCAGTAACACACCTAATCACCCAACTCACAGGCTCATCTTCAACCCAAACCATTACCAACACTCTGGTGGCCAGTGACTCAGATAAAGTTACAATTCACTGGATTGGAAGGATATCAGTTGGCACTACTAGAAGCCATGATCATGTAATCTATAGATGTTGGCTGGTGGGCCTAAAAGCATGGAAAGATCCGAGTCTGGCTGAATAGGATACCAGACCCTGCAATGCAAACCAGACCCGACCAATTACCTGATGGTACCTGAGTTTTGATTGGGTTTAGAGACACTTGCTCATGTAGGGTGGCCACAGCCAAACCTGAAAGGCTGTAGCCTTCTGTGGCAGGAACACATTTACTAAAAGAAGTAACCTTCAAGGGAGTAATAACTGAAGTTCAACCTGAACAGCAACAGAAATAGCAGCATATGTACCTCAAGCTATCTGTCAGAGCATGAAGAGCTGCTTTAGATGCAGAGTAAGTACCAGCCCATGGTCCTGGGGCCATAGCAATGACGCTGCCAACATTCACTATCTTGCCCTTTCGCTGAGTTGCCATGTGAGGGACTACTGCTTGAATCACCCTCAATGGACCTGTGCAGAGTAGCAAATGGTGCCACAAACCGAACCTTAGTAGTCATCAAGGAGATGCAGTTACTATAGAGAGTTTTGTATACTTGAATGATTGGCAAAGGTATAACAAAACATTGAAGGAATGAACAATTGAAGGTGGGATTATCCTCTTTAACGATGATGCAAAACTGTAATTGAAATTCCCTGCATTTTGAGAGGACCTACAATTATTGTAGATTTAGTTTGGAGGCTGTTTCCTTATGTTGCATTAAATAGGGCTAATGCCAATATTGGCCTTATCAACTGGATTGTCCCAAGTGGGTTCAATGGAGCATCCAAACCAACCGTGAAAGATCACCAACCAATTGCTTGTTCTTCTTTATAATTTTTTTGTTGCATCATATGGAGCATAATTATTATATATGAGTGAGAATGACAATCAGTCCATTGACAACAATACATATCTTGAGTCTCAAACTTTTTTAACTACTAGGTACAGATAGACTATCCAAGTGGTAAGAGTCATTGCCATGACAGTGCCAGACAGAACAACAAAGAAAATAAGAGAGTGAAAAAGCTCCAAATGGGACATCAACTAGTTTACTTTAGAAACAACCGAGGTTTAGAAATTGAAAATTGCTCGGTGTCTAAGGTAGAAATTGAATGCCTAGTCAGACATTACACTGCATAAGAAATATTAACTAATCATACAGGATTGATGTCAGGACACTTCCTGTTAAAGATTACTTTAGCAAATTGATCTAATAACCATGTGGCCTCACAGATACTCAGACACCAAGAATCGGGGTTGGCAAAGTCTGCAAATCTTAAAGAAACATAAGCAGAAGTTCAAGATGCTATAAAAATGGCAAAAGCCAAAACTAACACACAGGAAAAGGAATTAATTGTCAGACTGCAGATTTCCTGGGATCCACCATAGATGGAGGATGAGCCAAAACTCCTCTAGACTGATAGCTCTGGTCCTTCAAATCTCTCTAAATTTTTCAATTATTTTTCTTAAATTTTTGTCAGGAGAGCTGTTACGCTGTTTTCTTAACCCTCCATCTTAAGGTCTAACAAGGACCTTAGAACCTTTAATCTAGGTTATTTAGGTGAAAACTCTGTACCAAGTACCAAGTAGAGACAAACGATCAAATCCAGTCATCCAAAGCATTACACACATGATTACTCTGTTTTTTCTTTCGCATCATAAATCGGAATAGTAGACTGATCACATGACGGGAATTTGAGAGAATAAACTCATTGCCAAACAGTTAGCATTTCTGTTTCAAGTGTTTCAGGAAGATCAAGGAACAAAACAAGATGAAGCCAATTGAAACTATGGGCATAAAAGTGGCCCGTTAGTCCCGACAATGAAAAATTACTTAATGCCCTAACCATGAAACATAGTTTAAATGTTGTAGACAACTGTTGGAAATACAATTAGTAGAATAAGCCCGTGCCGTGTTGGGCAGTTTCACACCCACCAAGGCAAATCTATAGTTCATCTGGAATCTGTATGGGATACTGATTTTACAGGCTACCAGACACATGGACCATACATCCAAAACGAGGGTATAATCCTGAAGGGGCCAAATGATGAATGACTAAAAAGGGTTGGAACTCTCAGACATAAAAATGCCCACATTTCATCATACGCAGTACATGTTAGGGGTAAAACTCGAAATAAGTTAGCAAGATCATCCAGTTGATAACAAGATCAAACTCCCCAATCACCCTACATGATTTGTTTGGCCTCTGTGAGGATGAAATTGCACAGGTTCGACGCAAGAGCGATTACTGAGACACAGAAATAGCAAAATTGGATTAGTTCACTTTTACCATCAAGCTGAAAAGAAGTTGTGAATGATCCATTTCAGAAGATAAACATCAGGGAACAGAGCAAGGCAGCTCCAGCCACAGTTCCGCTGAGTCAAGATGAGTCAACTCAGATAAATTTCAGAACCACGTTCAAGACAATCAAAATCCATGCCTTATCATGCAGATAAGATATTGGGTGGCTCAAAAAAAAAATAGACAACATCAACAAAAAAAAAAAAACATATAAAAAATTCAACCATTCTGAGGGGGACGAAGACCATCAAAACGGAATCCAAAATTCATAAGAAATAGTTTTCGAAATTTACCATAGACGTTAGTATTGAACGTGTTCTGGATTGCAGACAAGGGAATTTCTGCAAGTGGGCCCACGCATTGTATTCCGGCATTGTTGACAACGATGTCAATCCGCCCAAACTTGTCGTGGACGTTCTTCAGAGCTCCCCTGATGCTTTCTTCGGATTGGACGTCGAGTTCTTGCAAAAATACCCGAGAATCGTTCTCGAGGCCTTTCATGGTCTTCAACGATCTGCTAGTAGCTACAACGGAGCATTTCTCCGCGGCGAAGGCATGGGCGAGGGCGCTGCCGATGCCACCATCAGTGCAGCCGGTGATCAGAACTACTGGTTTGTCTGAAGCTGCCATTGAGAAGAACTACTCTGAGAGAGAGAGAGGAATGCCTTGTGGGGTTTCAGCAATAAGAAAATATCTCCAAATTCAGAAATGCCTCGCGAGCAGCTGAGTTTCCTAAGGAGGCGTTCACTTGGCTGGTGTATTAAATGCGTTACGCTGCATACCAAAATCACATCTGAACTACTTTGTACGCTTCGATGCCGATTGGATGAGTCGGGATCATCAGACAACCTCTGATGTGGCCAATAAGAATCATCCAAGTCAGTTCAGACAGGTGGATAGTTATAGCTATCAAAGGCCTTTTAAAAATTCATTTTCAAAAAAAGCGCATTACATGTGAAGACGTTGGATGGAAAAAGAAAAGAAAAGAAAACCATTAGTCGATGATGTTTTGAAGATGTTATTCTTCTAATAAGATAAACTTTAATAAATACAATTTTTATATATTATTGTCAGGGATTCCCAACATAGGTATCTATTTCACCCGACTAAGCCATGCTAAGTAGGATCTCCACTCAGATGGGCTTCTCACCAAGCCACATTAGACAGTCCAATGTACATAGGACTATCGATAGTTATGTTATGGAGCCCATTTCCTAGAAGGATTGAGCACTTCCCTTTTCGGTACCCCCCTTTTATGTACAGACTACACATCTAGGCTATACACTCATGCTCAACTACAAATACACTCAGGTATATGCCTCGAAACATAAGCTCTTTCAACCATCCATTATCTCCACTAGACTCTCCTTACTGACTTGAGCGTCAGAGTGTTTACGCCGGGAATACCCTTGGCATCCTCTGATCTATTTTCAGTCTTGCAGAATTCTAGGCGAGATTTTCTCAAGAGTCACGTCAGTATTCAATTTGGGAACAACCTAAACATTAGAATCGTCTGTGAGAAGCATTTTGAAAGGTCTAAAAAAATATCAGACTACATCGTGGGCAACATAAATGCTTCTTCTCTCCCTACTGCAACTAACAACGTGCCATCAACGTCAAACCAGAACTACATAGTGGTATCACTTGGGGACTTGTTGGCCCAACCTGGTTCGATAAGCCAACAGACAGTGTAATAGATGATGCGTGAGATGATGCAGCAGATGATGCAATAATTTATGCAATAGTAGGGGAATGCTCTTGGCAAATCCTTCGTAATGGGAAACCCCCTACTGCCTCCTCTCCCCCGTTGTCTGAAGGATCCGGTTTTCACGGATCCAAAAATCCTGGCGGAGCCGGTACTCTCCTCACCACTCCTACCCTTAGATTTTTGCCAGCCGACATTCCTCCTAGGTAGCAGCCGGCAAACCTTGAAATCACACCCGCTGCAGGAGCACCAACCGACAACCTAGCGAATACAGTCAATATCATCTCAGAGCCGGCTCAAAGGCAAGCCGATTATGACCAGGAAAGAGAAGCATCTTTTCATTTGGAGGTAAGAAGACCCCTTGAAGATGATGTCACCAGACGAGAAAGATGGAACCCTCAGGAGCACATTGAGAGACAAAGCTCAACCAAATGTTCCCCTTTCATCTAGGAAATCCTAGAGGAACCTATTCCAAAAAGATTTAGGGTGCCATCCTTGAAAGCTTATGACGGTACCACAAATCCTGATGACCATCTGGCTAGGTACCACGAACAGATGACTCTCGTGGAGGTCTTCGATACCATCAAGTGCTGCGCATTCCCCCAACACTCAAAGGAGCAACACTGTTATGGTACCAAATCTTGGTGCCAAAATTCATCAGATCCTTCAATGAACGCTTTCGAAGATGCTTTGTTGCACAACGGAGGCAAAAAAGAATGGTGAAATCACTGATGATGGTGAAGCAAAAAGAGAGCGAGATCCTCCATGAATATGTGAGCAGATTCAACCGCTATTCACTAGATATGGAAAAGCTGGATCACAACATTGCTGCAACAGCACTCCAGAGCGGAATAGCGGATGCGAGTGTAAGATACCAATTGCATTTGTGGCTCCCGAGAGACTACTCAGAACTCTTGAAAATGCTGAATTGGCTCATAGATGCTGATGAGAGCACATAGAAGAAGGAACAAAAAGGAGGAGAAGCCAGTCTCAATCTCCCCCATCGCGACGAAAACTTTCACCGACGAAGTAACGGATTTGCTCGCACAACTCCTATTTCTAGATCCTGCAGAAACAAACCAGCAATAGTAGAGAGAGGTGCTCCCAGATATGCCTTAAACTGTTGCGCTACCCATGTTCTCCACAAAATCTAGAGACAAGGATATCAGGTCCCTTCACTACCAAAAATCAAAAGAAGAAGTCATTTGGATCAAAATAAATACTGTCTGTTCCACAAGGATATTGGCCATGACACAGTTGAGTGTCGCATCTTGAGAGAGGAGATTGAGAGACTCATAAAAAGGGAAAGATAGTATAATATGTGGCTAATGATTCCAGAAGAGCAGAGGCCAAAAGAGAGGACAGGCAACAAAGAGAAGCAACATGTGAAGGACGTGAGAAAGATGTAGCAACCGAGATCAATCAACCCACAACTGGAACCATTAATGTCATCTCTGGTGGTCCCGTTAACCAATTTCCCTCTCCCGAACAAGTAAATATGGTAGAGCAGAGTCCCAAGCGAAAAAGAGAGGAAGACTTTCCCATCATCTTTTTGGAAGAAGACATACTGAATGGAGCGGATCCCTAGAATAACGTAGTAGTAATATTAGCTGTCATTCACAAGTTCCAAGTAAAAAGAATCATGATGGACAATGATTCCTTTGTAAACATTCTATTCCATCATTGCTTCGAGAAGATAGCGATCCCTAAGAAGGCATTACAACCTTATGTGGGACGGCTGACAGGTTTCATAGGGAACAGTGTATTATCAGAAGGAATTATCAACCTCCCATTCACAATGGAAGATGATTCAGAGAAAATCACAACCCGCCTAGACTTCTTGGTAGTTGACATTCCATCACCTTACAACTCCATATTGGGATGCCCAGGCCTCAATAAAATGAAAGCAGTCGTATCCGCTTACCACCTCCTTGTCAAGTTCCCTGTCAGAAATGGGATCGACATATCTAAAGGTGATCGGAAGATTACCCAAGAGTGCTACGAGATTTTAGTGAAAGAAGAAGTGTCGAAAAGTATGTAAATTGATACCATGGATAGCAGGGACGAATAACAAGTCACTCGAAACAACACTATAGAACCCCTAGTCACGGTTCCACTGACAAATGGATCCGAAAGTAAGACTGTTTAGATCGGCTTCGCTCTGGGATCCCCATTGTGAGAGGAGCTAGTTGACCTATCGAGGAAGAACGCAGACATCTTCACATGGAAACTTTCAAACATGCTTGACCTGGAACCATTGATCATCTTCCACAAGCTAGCAATCTACAACAATCATAAGCCAGTGTGACAAAAGAAGCGACTTTTCTCATCGAAAAAGAGAGAAGCCATCATGGTAGAGGTGAACAAACTTCTAAAAGCAGGATTAATCAAGATTGTATATTACCCTAAGTGGTTGGCCAACATAGTAATGGTAAAGAAAGCAAATGAAAAATTACGTATGTGCATAGATTTCACATTATTAAACAAAGCCTGCCCAAAAGACAGTTACCCACTCCCTAGTATCGACCAGCTAGTAGACTCCACAATAGGCCACGAGCTATTGTTCTTCATGAATGCTTTCTCAGGATACTATTAGATCCGGATGCTCAAGTCAAACCAGGAGAAAATAGCTTTCATCATAGATGTAGGAACTTTCTGTTAAAAAGTAATGCCTTTCGGGTTAAAAAAAAGCAGAAGCAACCTACTAGAGAATGGTAAATAATATATTCAGGCACCAGCTGAGCAAGAATATAAAAGCTTATATCGATGATATGGTGGTAAAAAGCAAAACCAGGGCCCACCATGTCCAAGACCTGGAAGAGACGTTCAAAATTCTCTAGAACCATAAGATGAAGTTGAACCTTCAGAAGTGTACCTTTGGGGTAGCATCGGGAAGATTGTTGAGGTTTTTAATATCCCAAAGAGGCATTGAGGCAAATCCTGAAAAGATCCAAGCCATTCGAGGCATGACAGTGCCCCACAACATCAATAAGCTCTAGCAACTAATCGGGAGATTGACAGCGTTCAATGGGTTCCTTTCAAAGTCAGCAGAAAGAAGCCTTCCAATCTTTAAGGCTCTCCGCAGGAAGGCCATTGCATATCTGATTAACTAGGGAGTTAGTAACTGGGGAAGCTTTTGAAGAACTCAAGGTATACCTCACCTCCCTTCCACTGCTAAGTGCCCCCGAAAGGGGAGAAACTATGCTTTTTTATCTTACAGCAGGATCCAAAATAATTAGAGCTATCTTATTTAAAGAGAAGGACTAACAACAAAAGCCAATATACTATGTCAGTGTGATCCTGCAAGGGGAGGAAGTAAGGTATCCCACTGTTGAGAAAATCACCTACGCACTAGTGATTGCAGTAAGGAGGCTTTGACCCTACTTCCAGGGATACCAAAACTGAGTCTACATAGATCAGCCGCTCAAACAGCTCCTCCAAAAGATGAAACTCTCTAGCCACTTTGTCAAATGGTCCATAGAGCTCAGTGAATTCGAAATTAGTTCCTACCTCAAATGGCTATCAAAGGACAGGTCTTAGCCAACTTCATTGTCAAATGCGCCAACAAAGCTGAAGGACCGGAAAGCACTCCACCAGTGGTTACGGATCTAAAGTCAACACACCCACCTAGGAAAATATCAGCCTTTCCAAGCCCACAACACAATGACTTGCCAGCGAATCTACAATGGAGGTTGTATGTAGATGGCTCCTCATCTAAAGAAGGCTACAGGTCAGGGCTCATCCTCCAAATCCCAGAGGGGAGTCGCATCGAATATGCAATACAATTCAACTTCTTTGTCACCAACAATAGAGCCGAGTATAAAGCTCCGTTGGTAGGACTTAAGTTAGCCCAAAGACTAAAAATTTATAACTTGGCCATCTACAACGATTCCCAATTAATCGTTAAGTAGCTCTCTGGGAATACGATGTCAAAGAACCATTAATGAAATAATATCTCTCTATGTCCAATGCAATAATAGGTCAGATCCATGATACAAAGGTCATCTAGGTATCAAGGGAAGAGAATAAGCATGCTGCTAGACTGTCAAAGCTAGTCATGACACCCTCTTTCTTTCTACAAAGAACTATCTTAATCGAGCACCTCACGGCACTCAGCATCCCTGAGGTCGAACAGATGATAATACAAGGCTCAGAGCCATCCTGGATGGATCCCATTCATGCCTAACTAAAAAGAAGAGAGAAGCTAGCAGATTCACTAGAAGCAAAGAAACTGGTACGTTTCGCAGCCAAATTTATATATCTGGATAACAAACTGTATAGGAGAGGACACTCACACTTATACCTTCGGTGTGTGCCTGAGGAGCAAAGAAAAGAAATCTTAAAGCAAATAAACGAGAGAGAATGCTCGTGTCATATAGGTGCAAAAACCTTGACATTCAAGATAATAAGGCAGGGATATTATTGGCCCACCATACAAGCGGACTGGAAAGAATATGTCAAAAAATACAAAAACTGCCAAAAGCATGCAACCATTCCTCGTTTCCTAGCAACCAAATTATCTACCATCTGTAGCCCCTGACCATTCTATCAATGGGGAATGGACATCCTTGGCCCCTTCTTGCCAGCAGTAGGAAGGAGGAAATACATATTCATCATCGTGGATTACTTGATTAAGTGGGTAGAAGCCAAAACTACCAGGTTCATCTCCATAGTGCAAGTCAAAAATTTCCTTATGGGATGCATTATGTGGAGGTTTGGGGTGCCCGGAATACTCATCACCGATAATGGAACCCAATTTGGAAGCAAACTGTTCAGATCTTTCTTCACTAACCATGGGATCTAGCAAAAATTCTCCTCAATAATGCACCCACAAACCAACGGACTGGTGGAGGCCACAAATAAAAAGAAGGAAGGCTCCAGCAATAGTTGGTACCAAGAGCTCTTGAAGGTACTTTGGGCTTTGAGGACAATACCCAGAAGGTCCACAGGCGAGACACCATTCACGCTAACATATGGGTTTGAGGCAGTAATACTCATAGAGAGCAAAATACCCTCCGCCCGGATAGAGAACATCAACCTTGAAATAAATGAGGAAGCACTGGAAAATAATTTGGACCTGCTAGAAGAAACAAGGATCAATGCCCAAGCCGGGATGGCGAGGCAACAGGCACAAGTCAAACAATATAATGATCAGAAGGTCAAAACAAGAAATTTCAAAGAATGAGATTTGGTCCTGCAAGAAGCCTTCGTCTGCAATCCTACTCACACAAAGGGAAAGCTTGCACAATCTTGGGAGGGACCTTATAGAGTAAAAGAAGTCTTAGAGAATGGAGCTTATCGACTCCAAAGGCTGAACAGAAGAGACATCCCTCAAATGTGGAATATCAAGCATCTGAGGAGATATTACTAGTAGATTCCATTCTGTCATAGATTAAAAACATTATCAGTAGATTCCATTCCATCCTTACTTTTTGTTACTGTATGAAAATTTTTTAGAAAGCAATAAATAAATCTTTTCATAAAAAGATTTCGAAAAAAACTCTACAAATTGCGTAAGGGTTCTGTAGAATACAACCGAAGGACAAACCTTAGTAAAGGTCGACGTATCAATTTGGCAGAATGGAATCAAAGGGCGAACCTTAGTAAAGGTCAATGTGTTTATCTCAATTTTGAAGAATGAAATCAAAGGGCGAATCTCAGTAAAGGTCGACGCGTCCATCTCGGTTCCGCAGAGGCAAACCTCAGTAAAGATCGCCTCATCTACTGGTTTTGAAGAATGAAACCAAAGGGCTGTAAAGTTCACCGCATCCATCGGTTTTGCAAAACGGAACTGAAGAGTGAACCTCAGTAAAGATTGCCTCATCTACTAATTCCAAAGAACATAATCGAAGGGCGAGGCTCGATAAGTACCGTCGCATAAGCTATTTTCGCAACATGGAACTGAGGGGTGAGGCATCCACCGGTTTCGCAGAATGAAACTAAAATGGTGAACCTTAGTAAAGGTTGCCCCATCCATCAGTTTCGCCAAACAGAACCAAAGGGTGAACTTCAATAAAGGTTGACGCATCCATTAGTTTCGAAGAATAGAACCGAAGGATGAACCTCAGTAAAGGTCAACGCATCCATCTCGGTTTAGAAGAATAGAACCGAAGGGCAAACTTCAGTAAAAGTTGCCGTATCCATCAATTTGGTAGAATGGAATCGAAGAGCGAACCTTTGTAAAGATCACCTCATCCATCGGTTTCAAAGAATAGAACCAAAGGGAGAGGCTCGATAAGTATCGCTGCATAAGCTATTTTTGCAGAATAGAACTGAGAGGTGAGGCATCCATTGATTCCATAGAATGGAACTTAAAGGAAGAACCTCATTAAAGGGCGAACCTCAGTAAAGGTTGATGCATCCATCAGTTCCATAGAACAAAACTGAAGGGCGAACATCAGTAAAGGTCAATGCATCCATCTCGGTTCCGAAGATTGGAACCGAAGGACAAACCTCAGTAAAGGTCACTGCATCCATCGATTTGGCAGAATGGAACCGAAGGGCGAACCTTAGTAAAGATCGCCTCATGTACCAGTTCTGATGAATGGAACTGAAGGGCAAGGCTCGATAAGTACCACCGCATAAGCCATTTTCGTAGCACGGAACCGAGGGGTGAGATATCCACTGGTACCACAGAATGGAACCAAGGGGTGAGGCATCCACTGGTTCCACAGAACGGAACCAAAAGGGTGAACCTCATTAAAATTCTTTGCATCCATTAGTTCCGCAGAACAGAATTGAGTTCACAGAATGGAATCGAAGGGTGAACTTTAGTAAAGGTTGACGCGTCCATCTTGGTTCTGAAGAATGGAACCAAAGGGCGAACCTTAGTAAAGGTTGCCACATCCATTGGTTCAGTAGAACGAAACCGAAGAGTGAACCTCAATAAGGATTGCCTCATCTATCGGTTCCAAAGAATGAAACCAAAGGACGAGGCTGGATAACTACCATCGTATAAGTCGTTTCCGCAGAATGGAACCGAGGGGTGAGGCATCCACTGATTCCGTAGAATGAAACCAAAATGGTGAACTTCAATAAAGGTCATCGTATCCATAAGAATGGAACCAATGGACGAACCTTAGTAAAGGTCGACGCATATATCTTGGTTTCAAAGAATAAAACTAAAGGGCGAACCTTAGTAAAGGTCACCGCATCCATCAACGGAACTAAAGGGCCAATCTCAATAAAGATTGCCTCATCTACCGGTTCTTAAGAATGGAACCGAAAGGCTAGGCTCAATAAGTACCGCTGGATAAGCTATTTCTGCAGGATGGAACTGAGGGATAAGATATCAATCATTTCCACATAATAGAGCCAAAAGGGTAAACCTCAGTAAAGGTCGCCAAATCTATCGGTTCCACTAAACATAACCAAAGGGATAACCTCGGTAAAGATCGCCTCATCTACTGATTTTGAAGGGCAAAGCTTGATAAGTGCCGCCATATAAAGCCAGTTTCGCAGAACAGAACTGAAGGGCAAACCTCTATAAAGATCGTTGCATCTAAACCAAGAACATGGAATGCCATAATCGAGATTTCTGCTTATAAAATCATTCAAAAACAATGAGACAAAGAAATAAGAAACAAAAATATATTTATATATTTATTCCGAGCTACAAATCTTCTACATCCTTTGAAATATCATCCAAGTCTATACCGAGGAACTTCCATGATACTTTCCTCTTATAAGAATTAAAAGACTGTTTACAACAATCAACAATGTGCTGGAGTAACATCTCCCGACACTCGGGTTCCTTGACCTGCTATTCTAGGTGTTGTCGACGAGCTTGAGAGATGTATATTATTATATTTATTATTTATAATTTTTTATACTTGGATGTATGTTAGACTAATTAATCTATAGTATTTTAATCATTAATATTTATAAAATTTTATTTTTAATATTTTTATAAAATATATTTTTATTAAATCCATAAAATAAATGTAAGATGCATAACAAGTAGCTATTTAAATAAAATATTATAGATGCATGTTCATGTGGGGCCAATATAAATAATTGGATGCTTATTATTTTTTACCTTAATATAATATAAAAATCAAATAATTTAACTTTTATAAAGGAGATTTATGAGCCTTAAGGAGGATTACTTAAGAATGTCATAATATTCGGTATTCTAAGTATGTTAATAGCCCTAGTTTAATTTATTTATTGAAGGGTAATTATTTAATTTACTCATAAACACCATATATCATTTTTTAAATTATAATATTTTTTTAACATGTAAATCAGCTATTGTGCTTAAAATGAATTATTTAGTCATGATATTAATGGTTATTTAAATTAGAAGTACTTAAAAGCTTCAATATTTTAAAAATTATTTTTAGATAATCTTGTAAGTTCTATCTTGTGACCTATTTAAATTTGAATAAAAATGATTTTTAGGATAATAAAAATATATATGGTACTAAGTGAATTAAATTATCTGGTTCCTATTAAAACATTATAATTAAAGAAGAAAAAATAAGGTAATCATTAACATAGATATTGAATAATTATCCTCTTTAATTTCTTTTGAAATACATTTGGTGTGCCAATTTCTATTTGTGCCTCTAAAATTTGTTAACATTTGTTAAAAATAAAAATATAATATAATTAAAAAATATTATATTCATTGAATTTTATCTAATTAGAGAAGAATAATACCTCCAAAATCTCATTAACTAAACCTTTGTTTTAACCAACATCTTTCCTTGTAGTATAAGCTTTCTCCAAA
>JAYJMB010030166.1:0-36668 GCA_036873735.1 Pouteria campechiana | reverse complement strand
AGAACATGGATAAATCACATATTGTATTTTTCAATGAAAGCTTAAAGTGATAACTTCATAAAGCACATGATATATCTCTGATCCAACATATAATCAACAAGGTTAATGCACTATAAATAATAATGAATTCTTCATTCTCTAAAATAATTTATGTAATATACTTGTATTCAAAATGTTACAATAATAATTATTCGTGCTAAGCATATTTGTCTTCATTTTGGCTTCTTAGACTAAAATCATCATTAGCATAGATCAAGTCTTAAGACAAGTTTTATTATCATCAAAATCATACAATAATCCCAACACATTTATATGAGCAATAGATATTTATTCTTGATGTTCACCTTATTAAGTTCTCTATAGTCAATATATAATCTCATGCTTCTTTCTTTTTTCACAAATAACACTGAAGATCTTCATGGTGAGACACTAAGATGAATAAACCCCTTATCCATCAAATCTTATACTTGCATTTTCAGTTCTACAATTTCTATTTGTGTGATTTGATATAGAACTTTGGATATTGGTCTAGCCCTAGGTTGAAGATCAATACTGAATTTCACTTCTCTTTCTGGAGGCAATCTAGGCAATTCCCTTAGAAATGCATCTAAAAAATCATATACCACAAGTATATCGTCTAATGGTCGATGCCCTGAATGAGCATCTATAATAGATACCAAGTATGCCTCATAACCTTTCCACACTAGGCTAAGAGCTCCCATAGCCAATATGAACTTAAGTACTTCACCTTTAGGCAGACTCCTAAAGATGACTTCAAGCTCATTCACAGTTTTCAATATGACATGTTTAGTTTTGCAATATACATTAGCTTCATACTTGTGAACCAATCCATACGCAGGATAATATCTAATCTTTCTATATCTAAAACTATCAGATTAGCAGAGAATTGCCTAGTTTCAATCATTATAAAGACATCATAACATGCCTCAGAGGCTGTATTGACCACTCTCAATGGGGTAGACACTTTCACAACATTATGCATGGGAGATTTAGGCAAACCAACCTTATTTACAAATGCTATAGACACAAATGACTAAGATGCACCCGGATCAGATAAAACATATGTCATATAATTGTAGACAAAAAGATTACCCATAACCACATTGTCCATTTCCTGTGCTTCCTATGCATTAGTTGCTTGTACCATTATAGCAATTTGAGGCCTTTGCTCTCCCTTTTGGCACCATGGGGTTAGATAAGGTTCTCTGCCTCTACCCCTCATCTATAATTTGTCATGCTCAGGTTGTTGTGGCATCCAAGATCAGAGACTTTCACTTCTTCTCTACAAGGAAGGACAATGTCGTCAGATTTGGCTTGTTCACCACAAAGAAAATAGGTAACTAGCCTCCTAGGCCTTGATCCCACTATCTATTCTAACGCTTGACTTGTCCCCCTTACCTATCTAGAGATTGGTCTTGCCACTTGTCCTCCTGGCCTTTTAGTTTTCATTAGGCATTGAGTCTTCATATGCCCCAATTTTATATAATTAAAACATACTTTTTTTGGAGAGATAACATTTCCGTAATCAGTACTAGGCTTCTTTCTACACCCTTAATCATTGCCCTTGGCATGTTTTCTATCCCTTATCTTCATATGCTCCTCTTCCTCTTGCTCTACTATATGAGCCCATTCCAAAATATCTTTATACCAGGTTAATATAAATGGAAGCACATCTCACTTGATAGATACTCTTAATCCTTAATGAAATTTCTAGGTTGTTTCCAAGGAGTTTGTCTATGCCCATGGCACAAACTGAGCCAATGATCTGAATTGTTCATCATATTCCTCAATAATCCTTTTTCCTTTGTATAGGGTCATAAATTTGGTGGCCCACCTAGTTCTTTCACTCGCTGGCACATATTGGCAAAACATTCTTGTGCAAAACTCCGCTTAGGTCAAACTTGCTCCATCATTATGTAATGTTAATTTCTTTGCATTCCACTAGCATTTAGCATCACCATCTAGCTAGTAGACTACATAAAGAACTTCGTACCCTCAGGACACCTCATATACATAAAGATGTTTTCTATCCCAGAGATCCATTCATCTACTATACGATAATCCTTCTATCCTTTAAATATAGAAGGCTTCATATTATGGAAAACTTTCATGTTCAGATCCATCCTAGGCTGGCCTTTAGGATGTCTAAACCAAGTCCACTACTAGCTCTCTTTGCCTCATAACTGGTTCAATTAACTATTTAGGTTCCCTTGCTTGCCTCATCTAAGTTTCCACTAACTCCTAAAGAGTCTATGCTATATTTTCCATCACGTTCATCATCGCAGCCCACTCTAGCGTAATTGCCTGCACTAGTGGGATAGTTCCACCACTAGGGCCTGATGTACCTAACCTGCCCGAACCTAATGTAGTCGGTTCCCTCTCAGCTTCTTATTGTTCTATTTCTGACTTGTCCACAATATCATTAACCTCTTCATTCTATGTCGATCTGGAGTCATGTTCTTGCCCAGGTTGCTCTTCCTCCCTAGGAGCCTCAAACTAAGCCTTCCGGATAGTAATCCCTGCAGCTCTGGTGTGAACTACTCTTCTCTTTAGCTCTTCCTCTATCATGGGAGCCTTTCCTTCATCTATTCTCTTCCTTGGTGCCATTACTGCATAATGTAACATTATTCAATCATTTAACAATACAGCCATAGACAACCACTTCAACTCATCAACTTAGAATCACAAAATTCATTTGCTAGACTAATGTTCCCCCATGATCCTATAGGTTCATAGACTAATATTTGACATATCATTCATTCACTAACTACTAAAAACCATTGTCATCGTAATTCTAGGACTTTCCTCACCTTTTTGTATCAGATAACCATTTTTAGCTCTTATATCACTTTGTAACATCGCACTCTTAGGGTGTAACTAAATTACAATTTAAAGGAAACTTCACATGCAGTCCCCCTAAAATTTTGATTTTTGTACCTATATAATCATTTCAACATAATCTCATACATACATGCATTGGCACCATTATACACAATAAATTACACCCACACATTGCCTGAAATCTTAAGTCGCATTGTGATGACAAATAGCAATTTGAACATGCACACATATTTCCACTATCCTGATATGTCAGTATAATTACTTAATACATGCCTGATATACATAACATTGAAGTCTTTAAATTTATAATTTATATGTTACACCACATATAAAAAAAAAGAAATTTAGCATCCAAAACTATCACACCAACATGAAGATCATAGCCTATACCAATCCCAAGTGCCAACCACATGTTGAGCTCCATCTTCTGACCTGTTAACAAAAACTATGAATAAAACAAAGTGAGTTTGGGCAAACTCAGTAAGCAAGTAAAATGAAAAATAGCAACAAGCACATATATATATATCGTTAGAATATCATGAACAAATCCAAAACATATGCAATTTCATGATAATTGACAGTGCATGAAAATGCAACATCATCCCGATATCCAGGATGCACAAGCACCCATAACACTGGCTCATAGACGGCCTCAGTGTCCACTCACCCTTGAGGGTAAAACTCATACATTGCCTTATCCTCAGGACATTCTCATTCATATATGTTCATCACTATCATGTCATGCCATGGCCAATTCTCTCTCAGAATTGTCAAAATAATAAGATCAGTCTTTTCTCTTCTCTCTCTGATGTGCAATCAGTCCCTCCCTGTACCCACAACTATGAAGCCTGCCAAGTCCATGGCTGCTCCATCATTGCCCTTTGTGGTACCCCACCCTTATTATTCCATAGGGATGCTAGGTTCACCATACACATCCTATGAGGAAGATCAAATAAAGCATACTCATCAGTACATAGGCATCACCACCCACATATCAATATTATGTCATAATTCACTTCATAGGTATTACAATCTATTACCCAAGCATACCTCGCCTCACTGGTTTCATACCATATCTATGCCACTAAGGCATATCCATACTACATAGACATTGCATTATACCCATGCCCTCTAGGCATACTTACACCACACAGGTGTCGCATCATGTCCACTTCGTACAGGTGTCTTGCCATTTTCATATCATCTAGGCATATTCCCACCCCACGAGTGGTATATCATTAGTATAAATAAACATGTTCACATTATTTGTGCCATCAAGGCACTAAAATATGCCATCTAAATATTCTTTACCATGTCTTTATTTCTCTCTTTAAACATTTAAGAAATACCAAGTCAAATGTTCCCCAAAATTTTCATTAAAAAAATTTTCAATAGCAATGCACAGTACCAACCTTGCGGTGCCCAACTCCCTACCCCTAATCCTTTACATTACATTAGCTAGGTGCCATGGCAACAGATTTGGGACCCGCTATGCCCATTGTGCTGCCACTTTTCTGTCACGTTCTTCTTTCTTTGCTTAAGTCATTTTTTCACCATTCATTTGAAGTTTCCTTACTCTCATTTATAACTTGATTTCACCTCCTATTTAATACTTAATTTAACTTAATCATGTCCATTATGATGCATAATCCATAATGTAGTGCTATGCAATGCATACCAAGTCATTAACTGAAAGTCTATATCTATGGATCCAGTTTCCAATTTAACACATGAAATACATGCTTTTATCATTGCAATTCATGATATAAATCATGAATATCATTTAAAATACAATGCAATGGTAACAATATTCAAAACACAATGCCCAAAAATTAAATTGTGGAATGTAGTCCATTCCATTCCAAACCATGGGATACACTCTATCCCACTTACTCCCATATTCACATATAGGGTGAAATACCTTCTTAACTTTTTAGAATCGATTATACTCCTTGCCCTTAAACTGTTAGAATTGATTCCAAACCTACACACATGCAACATCTCTACCATTTGAAATTCACATGTGTCTAAGAAAGGAATCTTACTTAACTAAATGCAATTCATTGTATCATCATTAAGATATACTTGATCTCATTACACCAATATAATACCCTACCTAATGTGCCTTATTAATAGGAAGTAAAATTATAATAAATTCATTCAATCATGTATTACTTCCGATAGGGTTATTTAATCAAACAATTCATGGGCATCTCTTAAATTCTCAATGTCCAGCAAGATGCCATAACTAGATTCATTCCAGTATCACGATCATCAATCCACATGATTAATACAAAAGTTAACTTTTCTAACTAATTTTTCATGTCTCAAAATTCCATTAATTCCCTTTTCCAATTCACTTATTCACATAACACCATACATAAGGGCAGGAATAGAGCTATCCTGCTCATATACACATTTTTTTCATGAATTTTCATAGTTAAATTATGTCATAACCAACATAATTAAACATAACACTAATTCCCCCATGAAATTATAGGGATTGGCATTCAATTACAAACCTTAGCTTCATGTAATTGCATAACACACCCCATTTAATGCAAAATTCACAAATTAGTTAAAGAAAACACTTACTACTAGAATCTTTGGTTGATTTCCACCTTAAATCCTCAATTGCTTCCAATAGTTGCAGCTAGTAGCTTTTTAGGTGAAATTTACAAGCTCTCTCTTGTCCTTTTTTGCACTCAACTTGAGGGATTTTTTGCTTAGGTTGGAAGCGATACACATACATAAGGATTTCCCTCACAATATTAGGCTAACAAGGGTACAAAAATGGAGTTTTCCAAGAGGGCTGGGCATGGGGGAGAGAATAGCAACGAATTGGGCTAGGAGATGAAATTGGTAGAGCATTTTAAACCTACTCCTCTTTGGTGCTCTGGCGGTGCATGTTAGGCCATGCACATGCAGCCTCTCTATAATAGCTTTTAAGAACTTCTTTGCAATAATCCATGCAACCTAAAAATATAATCCACAAATCTTTAAGTAACCTTCTCACATTTACATTTTATTATACATATAATCTGTTCAATTTGCATTAGATGCATAAGCACAATTTACACAAAACACGAATAAAAGAAAGTTCTCTTATCAAAGAATTTTGGGGCTTCAAATAAATGTTGAAAACATATACAATCTTTATCTATTACTGACAATTATACAGTTTTAATTTCAAAGCCTATTTTATTTGTTCTTTAATCTCTTTGAGAGAAACTCTCTTAGTAGTTGCAAGGCTATAAAACCATGAGATTAGGTGAAGAAGTGTAAATCTGAGGAAGTGATCAAGTGAGAATTAAAAGACTTAGATTTGCAGTAAATTGAATTATTATCAAACTTTGTTTTGCAAGTGATCAGGATTGAAGTGAAAGCTGAAAAGTTTGTTGAAGATTTAGAAGTCACCTGGGTATCAAGTTGGTTGTAAGCTGTGATTTATTATTTTCTTCTTTCTATTAATTATACCTTGGTTTAGGTTATAAACCAAGAGATAGTTTGAATCATTATAGGGTGTATAGGTGATTCAACTATACAACCACCTGGGGTTGTATGTAAGAGAACAGAGAATCTGTACCACTTGTAACTTTGGGATTAAGTTGACTAGTAGAATCAAAGTCTGGGAATCTAACTTGGAGAGTAGAGTAGGTAGGGATTACCGAATCACTATAATGTTTGTATTCTTGATTTTATCTTAGTAGTTGATATTGTGGTGCATTTGACACAATTCTGTTAACTCTATTTGCTTAAGCCATTGGACTAGACCAACACACCCCATAATGCCTAGCATATTAAAGAAGGACTGCCTAGCAAACCCATATTGCCTATGGATATGTCACACCCCGCCTAGGGGCCCATGCGTTTTACCATTCTCCTCTAATTTTTCCATTTCTAAGAGAAATATTTGACCAAACATTCGATAGAGTATACCTTGAAATATTAGAATCTAAACCTGTGCAATTAATTATATAAAATTTGAATTTAAAACTATAAAAAAATAACATAAACTATTAAACTTGCCCAATTTACCCACATCTGCCCAAAATTGGATTCGCCTTATGATGGCAATAAACATGACTGGAATATTTTACATCCATCCATAATATCCTTATAACATGCCAATACATTTCATTCTATATTATTTAAAATCTATTAATTACAATTATATAAACACATATGGGATTCCAATCCCAATTTCTCAAATCAAAATAAATAACATCCTCTAACCTAGCCTTCTATCACCAACCCTTAGTTGAGCGCCATCACTTGACCTATCAACTAAAAATTAGAATAAGAAGACAAGAGTTTGGGCAAACTCAGTAAGTAGGCTAAATAAAAAGGAATAGTAAAATATAGCATGTTCAACATTAGAACATGACCAAATACACCATAATACAATCCTAACATGTACACATGAGGCTCAAGTTCTAATAATTCCAATATATGTTTCAACCCCATTCTATCCTCTTACCTACCACAAACCGAACATAATATATCATGTTATGTCATAACAAATTATTTCCTCATCTCAATGCATTACTATGAAAAAAAAAATTTACCCTCATTTTTTAACAACACCCCAGGTGTTATAAACCACCCCCCTTAAAAAAATTTTCAACCTTGAAACTTTAAGCATCGTTCCTAATGCTCCTTCAAACTATTTCACACCTTGTGAATCTGTATCCTCATGGTACACTATGCAATTTGTGCCTTTTTTATCATATATTCTAATCATTTAAGAGTTGTTTACTTTTACTAATAGTAACATGTACACAATGCCTTATCTAAGGTATTCAAAGTGCTAATACAATCAAGCCAACAATTGCATTATCACTAATAACATCACTGTAACCCATATAAGCCTTTCAATATCGATTAGTTCAATCAAATTGCACATCAATCATGTCAAAAACATGTTAATTATCACCAAGTCTTCCTCATTAATATATCAGACCTTTAAATACTAATGGGATTTATCATTTCTCAAATCATTCTAAAATAATGTGCAATTTACCTTAACCTTACATCTTATCAACCCATTTATACTCAAGATAGCATCAACCATTCTAAGAACTCAACAAAATGTTTTATTCTAAACATTATGGGCACAAACTTTATTCATAAAAACTATACTAGCTTTACTCACCATTATTATAAATGCGCCTGACCTCACCATCACCCAAGGCATAGAAATTTCTCCTTTTATTCATGATCTTTCTTGCAACACTTTCATGATATCCAAGCATACATAGATAGACACATAAAGGCAAATTTTCACTCTAGGGTATATACTTTTGTTATACATGTTATTATAACACAAATCATATACCACCTCTCCTATCCTTATTTTTGAGGTGAAATTGTCCAGACCTATTAGTCAAATTCATAGAATTGAAATCCAGTCTCATATATAGCCTTTAATCCCTACACTGGGATGTATCTACCCATATCTACACCATCCCCACACTGAGATATACCTGCCCATGCCCATAAGCTAAGTTTCATAATCATGACCATCACAAGCTTCATCATGTATCACCTTATTACCAAGGCGTCTACAGTCACATCTTATCATCATTTTTTAGTTATACTTTTGATAGCTTTCATTATTTACATATATACACACATTTACCATTTCATAGAATTTACTAACTGTAATTACCATCCTGTCCCCTTTGAAAAAGTACAATTGGATTACCCCTGTAACCCCGGTGTAACTCCTAAGGGTGTTGAAGTATATGAAGTGTTGTAAAATATTTCTAAGGTTATGATGAATATGGTTGGTAATTTTGAAAAATATTAAGCTATTATTTCTGTATAAGTGTGGAACTATTGTGGTGGAAGTTGGATATACATGTGAATGGGATGATTAAAATTGTGATTTGATCTAGTTATTTGAGAACATTATTATAAATTTTAATGTGATATTTTTATGTTCATGTGTTTTAATTAAGGAGGGATTAAATATATGAGACAAACAAAATAGAAATGGAGAAAAACTAAAGGAGCACAAGAGTACATTAAGAAAATTCTAAATTTGAAAAGGGGTCATTTGTGATCAATTTTTGACATGGAAATTGAATAATTTGAAATTTGGGTCAATATAAGAGTTTTAGATCTTAAAATTATCTTTCTAACTCATTAAAAATCATCCAAGTAGATATCATATTCAGAAGTTATGATTAATGCACCAAAACTGCTCATATGGGTAAAAAGTACCAAAATTACCAAATTGGGTCACTTGATTTAAATTTTTGACATATATGGGGCTTATTTGGAAAAAGTAGTTAATTTGAAACTTGTATCCCTTGAAGTTATGTTTCAATGCCTCAAAATTAATGTCATTTGGATGTCTTATGTAAAAAATATGATCAAAATACTATAAAGGTGTCTGGCTGTCAAGTTAAGCATCTAGCAGGTGGATGTCGTGCTATCAGTATTTGATGCCCGCAGCATTGGGATTTTGATGCCACAGCACTGAATTTTGATGTTGCAGCATTACTTCAGAAATGTGGTTTTTTTTAAGGCATCCATCGAAGGGGATGTCATGGCATCAGAATTTGATGTCGTGGCATCAGCATTACTTCAGAAAGCCAATTTTTCATGTTGTCCAACAAGTTAATGCCGCGACACTAGTTTCCAATGCCATAACATCATTTTTATGATGCATCAGAGCATCAAAAATTTGATGTTTTAAATATGTGTGGCCCTCTTTTCTTCCCCCAATCGAACAGTCCTTCCCTCTCCCATGTCCTACCTGCTACCCTAGCTTTTTCCCACCCCATTTTCATGCCCTTTTTGTTAGGAAATAACCATGCTTAGATGTGAAATTGATCATATATATATATATATATATATATCTAAACACAAGCCCTTGTTGTTTGGATAACAAAAGAGGCATGATTGGTGGGTTAACTATGATTTTAGTAAGCTAATGGAAGCTTTGAAGATGGCTTTTCATTTTAAAGTGAAAACCACATTTGAAATCAAAGATAAACTTCTTTTCCCCCATTTAATTCATGATTTTTGGTTGCTATGGTTTCATGTAAGTCTATGAATAGTATTTTTGCATAAAATTGATATAGATTCATGTGAAAAGCATGGGAGAAATGATTAATGAGCTAAGTATGATGTTTTGGAACTTAATTGGGCATGAGAAAATTATGGTTTGTCTTACTGGGGTTTTGCCTAATCTATGAACAGTAATGTTCCCCAATTTTATAAATTTTGTATAATAATCATGGAGAATATGAGTAATATATGAATTTATAATGTTTTTAGAATTATTTGAGTTATTTGAGATGAGATATTGAATTTATGGATTATGAACTAATTGGTGTTAAAAAGGGTTTTTCTGTTGCGGCTATGTGAGCTATGTATTGATTGAATTAAGTGCTTAATTAAATTATTTTAAAGATATTTAAGTATATATCATGTCATATAAAAGATGAATAATATAAGAAAGAAAGGTTACTTGAGATACCTTGTGAAGGAAGCATGATTTAATTAGTGTTTGGTACAAGTTTGATGACAATGATTAAAGAATATGATTAATATAATTCATTGAACGGATATGATCATGATTATAAATGAATGGAACTTATTATGTGTATACAACAACTGAAGAATAGAGGAAAAGCTATAGAATTCAAAGAGTTATGAAATTTGGTGAATATGAGGTAAGTAGGCTTCCTCCTTTGTTTGTGTTTGAATGTACAATTTGATGGGATCATGAATATCCCACACCTCTGGGCACCACATTTTCATGGATGTTTAGATTTTATTGTTAATGCTTGAATTTTGGGATAATGAGTATCCCTTGAACTTTCATTGACTGGCATGAAATTTTCGTTAATTATGTGTTTTATAACTTTGTGAATTGTTAGGGATCAAGAATATTCCGTACTTCAAAAACAGGTTGATATTATCGGTTTATGATAATGCATAATTATGAGGATTGTGAGTATCCTAGAGATCTTATGTTAATTTCATTATGAGCTGATATGATGAAGTTTGTACATGTTATGCTATGGTTATGACTATGATAGTCAAATTATGAATGTAAATGTGCTATTTCCAAATGTTTCAAATTAATTGTTTACTAACCTGCCTACTTATTGAGTTCCCCAGAACTCACCCCTTCTTATTTTATTTTTCTAGTTGACAGGTTAGACATTGGAGCTAATGGGGACTAATACGCATATGTAAGATGTGAAGAGGGTTGGTTTAGTTTATGTTTATGAATTATAAATATAAATTTCTTTATGATAAATAGGAAATTGTAATTATTTATGAAATCTTACAAGTTATGTATAAATTCCTATATAGGCATGTCATTATATTGGATAAATTTGTATAGCATGTGTGGATGTATGATGTATGCAGGTCTAGCTATGCCATTGCCATTATAAAATGCCATGTTAAGGTTTCGATTTTGGGCAGGAATGTGGGGTGGCGTGATTACTAAAATTAATTATGTATATTTGAAGTGTAATCTTCATTGATGTTTATGTTTATGTAAAAGTTTGAAATTATATGTGTAGGAATGTGTATAGGTGAGATTATGTGTGAATCTATATAGATGATATGTATGATTTTACAAGTATATATTCCTTATATTTCAAAAAAGGCTTTGCCAAATTTTGGGAATTTTTGATAGCATTCTTCTCTGGAACATAAGCTGGTAACATCCTGCATAGGCCCCGTTAGGGAAAATATAATGGATGCCCAAAACGCATAGGGTGGTGCTGCGGGATGTTACACCCGACTACTAATGTTATCGAATCCATGATAGCAACATTATGCTCCCTATGGTACCCTACCTTTATTATAGAATAGGAATATCAGGTGCATCATTCACATTTACTGAGGGAATCAAAGATAATAATTACAAAGCCTTACATGTTATTCATTATAAGTTCATGTCTTATACAAATTTTCATAGTACTTCTCATATTTTATATTGTTCACAAGGATCTCACTTTCATATTATCAGGATGTCATAATGTTCGGACCATCCCAAACCATTATGCCATCAAGATAGAGTATCTAGTAGATATATAGACTATGCCACTACCACGGCATAGGGATGCCCATGGATATCCAGCATTTATAGAATTATGACACCCCCCCCCCCCCTTCCCACCCACAGCATAGCAACACTCCATGGATGCCTATTGAATCCAAGCCTCTACATCATGTCCAGGCTATGCAGGCTATACATGCCAAGCCCTAGACCAATCCAAGCCTTTACTACTGTTAATGCCATTCGGGCAAAATCATAATACATCGATGGATTTTCCAAGGGTATCTCGACACTATCATAATCATATCTCATCATATCAGTACCTTTCAGGCACTTTCATTATGTTATCTCTCAAGTTCAGACTGGTTAGGCTCTTTGGGCATATAACTTGGCAATATCATTCCTAGGGCATTTGTTCTTCACATTCCACTTATATCATATTACTCTTACAACCAGCTTTATCATTTCTAATTTCAGCACAATGCACACTAGTGCCTTCATGCCACCTATGTAAATTTTTATTTACCTCATCTTTGTGCTATCAAAGCACTCTCATATTCATTCCATGTAAACCATGTACAAATCATACTTAATTCATTCCATATAAACCTTGACCAAACCACATAAATCCTTAGTAATCCATCATTAATTCAATACATGTGCAATTCTAGCATAGGTTACACTTCAGGAGGATGCAATACAATCCACATATTAAGAATATCTTATACATTCTTATTTAGTCTCACACACTAATATACATGTTACACATGCTCAAAAGCAACAATCCTTTTTCAAGGCATACATCATGCTAGCATTATCATATTAATTCATAAATATCATGTTCAACTCCATCTCATTTCAAGTTTCATGACAATGTAATATATAGACTCATGCTCCAATGCATACTCATGCTCCAATACATACATTCTCATGAATTAAACAAAGTCTTCTAATCATATAGTCATTAGCAAGTCATTATCACTATCAACACATTTGCCATTAGGACTCACTAAGGATAACAACAAAACTTTTTCACCTCTTCGGCTTTCAAAATATGACTATAATTCTCTTTAAGTCCTTTAAAACCCTTTAGCTAATGTTCTCCCATATTCCCATGAGTTGCTTGTCTTAGACATGTCAGTTCCTCTTTCCTTCTGGTAGCCATTGCCATCAGGAATCTAGGACTCATCACATACCCTACTGTCTTGGTATCAGAGAAGCATATCTCTGATACCATTCTATCACACACAGCCTAGGGGCCTATGTGTTTTACCAATTCTCTCTAATTTCTCCATTTCTAAGGAAAATATTCTACCAAAAATCTAGTAGAGTTTACCCTGAAATATTAGGATCTAAACCTATGCAATCAATTATATATAAAACTTCAATTTAAAAACTATAAAATAATAACATAAACCATTAAACTGGCCCAATTTACCCACATCTACCCAGAACTAGTGCCACCTCATGACGGTAATAAACATGACTACAATATTTTACTTCCATCCACAATATCCTTATGACATGCCAATATATTTCATACTACATTATTTAAAATCCATTAATTACAATTATACATGCACATATGGGATTCCAATGCCAATTTCTCAAATCAAAATAAACAACATCCTCTAACCTTGCCTTCTATCACCAACCATTTGTTTGGCGCCATTACTTGACCTGTCAGCTGAAAATTAGAATAAGAAGGCGTGAGTTCGGGCAAACACAGTAAGTAGGCTAAATAGAAAGTAATAGTAAAATATAACATGTTTAACATTAGAAAGTGACCAAATACACCATAATACAATCCTGACATATACACATAAGGCCCAAGTCCTAATTATTCCAATATACGTTCCTACCCCATTCTATCCCATTAACTATCACAAACCAAACATAAAATATCATGTTCTATCATAACAAATTGTTTTTTTTATCTCAATTCATCATTATGACAAAAACTTTTACCCCCATTTTTCAACAACACTCCAGGTACTATATGATACCACCTAAGATCGCAACCAATATTGCAACCACCTACGATCTGCTTACCAATGGACAAGAACATGGGTTTGGGAGAAAACCAAAAAACCAACCATAGTTGATACCATAGCCACCTAGCCATATCGCCTGTGAACCATAGCTAATTGTTGCAGCTGCTTGCGATGCACCTGCCACTTGCAATGGTCAGAAAATTCAAACACTAAAGAGCATTGAATGCATCCCAACCACTTCCAACAATTGAGTTTTTAGAAGATCTATATAATGAGTAAAGTTGGGGCATTTAAGAAATTGTCAAAAAGATTTATTGAGCTTTAATCTTCACAATCACTTGCAACCCAAAGCTAAAGCTTTTAGTCTTCATCTTTTCTCATCCAAGGCTTTGATCAACAACACAAAGGGAAGATTCTCTATAGATAAGTGAGCTCCAAGGATTAGAAAAAGGCTTCCCTTGTGTTCTCATTGATACACTGCTCAAAAGTATAATATTTTCCTCTTATTTTCATTTTGAATATTCCTTGAGTTGGTATAGAAGACTAATCTCAAGAAGAACAAGCTTGATTGTTGGAGTGTATCTCACAATCAACTTGTTAATTTATATTACACCCCAAAAGCTGAAATTTAGAAGAGTAGAAGAAGCACTAGTTAAGCCCTCTTGAGCTAGAATCAAGAAGAGTGTAGAGGTGTTGCACTTTTTGACCCCTTGGGTGTATGGAAAAACTAGAATCCTAAAGGTGTGGGGAAAATATAAGGTTTTGCAAGTGTAGAAAGTAAATGCAATGGAAACACACAAGCACATAGATAGTAAAAACACAAGGAATTATAATGGTTTAGGCACCCTTGGCACCTACTCCACTCTCCTAGGTTTCCCCAACCATAGGTTCCACTATACACTATGAAAATAACCTCCCTTAGTTTTATGAGCTAACTATAATCTAGTTTTCCTAGAGCTCACTTGCAACTCTACAAAGTTGGTTTCCAAAACTCACCAACAACTCATACAACTGATGGTTTTCCTCTGAGCTCACCACTAACTCATACAACCCAATTGCTCAAGAGCATACCAAGAACTCCCCACTAATTTTCAAAGATAAATAGAAACTCAACCTATACAGGTGTCATGCCCCGCCCCAGGGCCTATGCGTTTTAACATCAGCCTATAATTTCCCCATTTTTTAGGAAATGATTTTGCCATAAATCTAGCAAAGCATGGCTTGAAATATGAAGTTATATACTCATACAAATATTTATCAAATAAAATTATAATTTCAATAACTATAAAACAATGACATAAACTCTCAAATACACACCCACAGCTGTCCAAAATCAAAGTTGAATCATGATGGCAATACATAACTGGACTTGTATAAATCCATTCACAATTTCATAATTAACTTACTATGACATGCCAATACATCTCACTATACATCAATTAAAATCTTAAATACAATTATAATCTTCTACTTCCACTATTGAATTATAATTCGAAATCATTAAACCACGAGGAGGCCATCTTCAAATCTTGCTCACCCATCCAAACCCATAGTTGGATTTCTTTACTAGACCTACCAGCTAAAAATTTAAAATAAGAAGGTATGAGTCCCAAGCAAACTTAGTAAGTAAGCCTAATATCAAACAATAATTAATCAGAAATACATGTTCTAAACCAGAACATGGATAAAGTATGATAATGAAATCACACCATAACATATGCCCATGAGGCTCAAGTCCTCATTAATCTTACTATCACATCCTATGCCATTTAGGCATATTCAGACATCATTATTACCCATAATACATTCTCCTAGCATACTTTCATTCCATCAATACACATAGTCATTTAATTATCATACAAAGAATTCAGGAATATTCAAACCCCACAAATGCTCTTATTCATAACATATAACAGAAAGAAAATCTTGGGATAATCCTTATCCCCATCAATCATAAATTCACACTTATAAGTAATATAATATATATCAACTAATACAATATAAGGGGATATCTATTATCCCCCTCCAATCAGGCATTCTCATATTGTCTTGATTATCAATTCATATACAATAACAGGATATTCTTTATCTCTCTCATTTAGACATCCATATACAAGAATAACTATCATTACATACAAAGACATGGGATACTTTCTATTCCCAACAATCACATTTTCATATCATAAAAGATACACCAATCATTACAATCCAAGGAATACTCATTATCTCCAATATTCATTTATTTATAAATTCTAATAAACATCAATCTTTAAGAAAGTACAGGATATCCACTATCCCTAATAATCCACACATGCATATTCATGTTACCAAAAGAAGCATAGGATGTTTACTATTCCCAACCATGCGTACATGCCCAGTTACAAAGCATGGGATATTCGATATCGCCATTCAACAAAGCAGTCAATAAAAAAAAAGCCTACTTACTTGTCACGCCCTGCCTTTCGTGGTGCGATGTTCCATTTTGTACTATAATTCACCTAAATTTACCCACTTTTAGGATGATGGGGTGCTCCACCCAAAATTTGGCAGAGCCTAACTTGAATAGATGATTTTTCACCTTGTAAAATTATATATCAATTAAAATAAAGCAATAATACAATTTCTAGATACAAACACCCACTTACTCACAGCCTAAGATCTGGATAGAATCATGATGGAAATCTACATCCTCAAAATCCCTTAACAAACTGATAATTAAATCATTAAGACATGCCATTGCTAACAATATATTAATCTAGTTTCTTCAATATCAAATACACATAAATTAAAATCTATTAATTACAATTATACATGAATTGAAATCATTAAATACAATTATACACATATAATGGGATTCTAATCCCAACATTCAGTCACACCACAAGAATATGTCTTCTTATCCTGCTTACCAATCCCAATCCACAATGGGGATTCTTCACTTGGCCTATCAACTAAAAATAAATAAATAAGAAGGCGTGAGTCTAGGCAACTCAGTAAGTAGGTATGTAATAACAAATATAATCAATAGTCCAGATACATTATATTCATTTCCAAAATAGATTCAATTCATGCTTAATATTACTATATCTCAAATGTTCCATCTTCATTATCAAAATTATCAAATTTCACAATTTACACATGCTATTCAATGGGATGTTCTTCATCCCTTTCAATAACCAATTATATATAAGATTAATGATCATACAACGAACATCAATAATCCAAACTAAGGGATACCCACTATCCAAACAAACCAAATACATCAATTTTAAACACATAAGGGATGTTCACAATTCCTAACCAAAACAATCATGCCTAGATACAATCAAATGGGATTTCATCCCCAATCATACAATATAGTTAATCAAAGGAGGGGTGCCTACTTACCTTGGGATCGCAACTCCAAACTGTTCCTCTAACTCTATACCTTTGCATCCTCTATACCTTTGCATCCTTCTCAGATCATCCTGTACAAAGTAACAATCCCATTCATTTAAAGCCATAACTCAAACTAATTTATTATTACTTGTATCTACTTTCCAAATGCATGATTGCATTCTCATCAATAAACCATTAAAATCAATGTACTCAACATATTTTTACTATTTATAACATGCCATTCAAAATTTAAGTCCTAATTTCTACTGTTCATGAAACCCTCACTTAATATGAATCATGGTTCCTCATGGCTAAGCAAACCCCAAATATCATAATCCATAAATTAAATATTTCCCTCATGGTTTAACATCCAAAACCCATCAATTTTTTATCCAAAAATCATTGTTCACAGCTCATATGAAATCATAACAAACAAAATCATAATTTCTAATGCGCAATAAGCCC
Organism: Pouteria campechiana; assembly: GCA_036873735.1. Taxonomy (NCBI): domain Eukaryota; kingdom Viridiplantae; phylum Streptophyta; class Magnoliopsida; order Ericales; family Sapotaceae; genus Pouteria; species Pouteria campechiana. The sequence goes on along the minus strand of JAYJMB010030166.1, from coordinate 18,935 downwards.
CAAAGTATCATTAAACATGAACATATCATTTCCCCCATGATTTTAACAACAAAACCCTAACATTTCCCCAAAAGTAACTATTTATTGAACCTCTAGTTTGGCAAAATCATCAGTTTTTATGCCCAAATCAGTTCTAAAATATCATTAAGCATAGCTAAATTATTTCCCCATGATTGTTACATTAATTCTATATAAACCCCCAAAATATCATTATTTGTGAAACTCACAAAACCCTAACTAGCATAAAAACACAATTTCAAATGGGGAGAAACAACTTACCATGTAAATCAAGCCTGGTTAACATCTATAAATCAAGATTCATGCTCCAAGCTCCCATTGACATCTTTCATTTGGAGAAAATTGGATTTTTGTCCACTGCCCATTGTGTAAACATTAAAACCCAAGCTAGAAGAAAGCCTTGAGTGACTACCCATCTAAATTATCATGTTTCCTAGCTAATCAAGTAAAGAATTTAGCTAAACATGGTTTAGGGACATGCAAATGGTGTTAGGGGAAGAAACAGAATGGTGGAATGAAAATAGAATGGGTTTAGGCCTTAAAAAGATTGGATTTTCGAGTGCTCGAACATGCCACAGAACCCTTGTCGCAGCAAGGACTCACTGGACAAGCCAAAAATGCATTTTTTGAAGTTGTACTAGGGTAGAAAATTGCCTTCTGTGGCAAGGGCTTGTTGTCTAGCCAAAAATTGATTTTCTGGAGGCTTGCCGCGACAGAGAAAAGCCCTTGTAGTGGCAAGGAAGTTTTATCCTAATATAGTGTTAGTAATTTGAGCATAATATTTATATGCGATGTCCAAATGACCTAATTTTTTAGGCATTGGAAATATAACTTCAAAGGATACAACTTTAATGTTAATAAATTTTCCCAAATTAGTCCCCAAATATATCAAAAATTTTAATAAAGTTGACTCATCTAATTCATCTTGTTATTTTTTCATCATTTGGAACAGTTTCGATGTATTAATCATAACTTCCTCATGTGACATCAGAATTAAGTGATTTTTCTTCCATTGGACAGATAATTTCATGATATACAACTTATATATTCAACATTATTTCAAATTAGTCCACTATACAAGTCAAAAATTAATCATAATGATTCCTTTTCAAATTTAGCATTTTCATAATGTACACTAATGCTACTTTAGTTTTCTTCCAAATTTTCTGCTTTTTCACTCATCTATCATCACCAAAATTTTAATCATTTTATTTTTTGTTACTTTCATGACTAATCCTCCTATTTAAGAAGTTAACTCTCACTTCAAACTCAATTAATAACCCATTCATCACAAAGGCTATTAAAAATCAAAATTCACACTTACAAGATTCACTAGTGGTCTCATTTCACATAAAATACTATGGATATTGTAATAAGAACTTCCCACACATCTCATGCATGAAATGAGACTTGTTCATAACATTCACTATCTCATTTGAGTTCAATTATCAAAAATCACCTATTCAGTTGTTTTTACCGACCTTTTTCTATCATAAGTAATTCCATAGGTCATTTTCATTTCAAATTGCATTCAATGCTCAATCTAATGTTCCATACACAATACAATACATATAATGTCCCCTTTTGGCATTCATATAGATCATAAACATGCTTTTGCTTAATCTCACCACTTGAGTTCTTTTCTTCTCATTAACTTTATATAACCCAAAATAGTGAAATTTATCGAATTCATAGAGTAAACTCTACCCATTTTCACATGAGTAGATTTCAAACATCACAAATGTTACATTACCTCATAAGTCTTCAAGTTCCATAACTCATCAAGTTCCATTACTTCCTATTTGTTTAATGATCCTACACATATCACATATGTCACTTTTAGTCTACTTACGTATCTCATACAGAGACATCTCTCATTAAACCCAACTTTCATATGTCACTTAGGGGTTGTTTTGGGATAATTTAAACACTCTCAATTCCTCATTGAAAAAATTCATCAAATACCTTATAGGCATCACTAAACTTACGAATAATCAACAAGGTACATTAAAAAGATTTCATTTCCAATAATATGTATTCATTATACAACATAATTAGAATGTAAATAACTTTAATAATGATCTAATTAGGCCCTTAATCCTATCAAATCATGAATTAGCAACCCTAGTATATAGACAGCAACTTATATAGATTAGATCATGCTAAAATATTCCAAAATATTGCAATTAATTGATTAACCATTTTTCACATGGAATCTATAGTAATTTGTCTCATTTCCTCCCCCAAAACCATTATTCACGAGTTAGTATAAACCCTAGCTAAATAGAATTTTCAAAACTAAATGGGGGAAAACCCACTTACCACCATTTTCATGCATGGCTTTCACCATAGAACAAGAAGTAGGTCCCAACTCTTCAAGAACCCACCATGGGTTGCAACAAAACCGAGTTTCCATCTTTCACCATCCAAATGGCTAAAATCAAAGTTCAAATTCATGCTTGGATGATTACACACCTAAATCATCTTGTTTGCTAGCAAAAAGTGGCAAAAAATTGAGGCATCAATTAGCTAGGGCAAGGGTTTGGGCGTGGGAGAATAGAGGAAGAAGATAAGAATGAAAAATGGGCTGAAACTGCCCTTAAAATGTTTAATTTTCCTTGCTCCAGCGCTCCACTAAATTACTGGCGTTGCTGCACTAATTTCCGCTAGCCGCCATGCTCTCGCCTTCACAAAATGGTTCTGTGGCGCCTCAACCCCAAACCTCGTTGCCATAGATTTTTGTCCTATTTCTCCTTTCTTTCAAAACCTCTTTCACCCATCTCTTGTAGCATCCTCTTTCCATGATTTCCCACATATTAATGGCATAAAATGCATAATAGATTTTCCTCTTAGTTAGAAATCAAGTCTTATAACCATTCTCATATACTTTTAAATTGCACAATTACATTTGACTTATGTGCAGTTCATATATATTCGAATCATTTCATTTTAAAACAAATTTCTTATAACACCCCGTACCCCCACCCTATGATTTTAACCACGCCACACTGGGGCTGATGTGAGACATTACCATTTCCCTTCTTCTTAAAGGAAATTTCGTCATAATATTGCCAATTCCCTACTTCTAAGGGAAATTCTATTAAAATTTTAGCAGAGTCTACCCTAAAATATGAGACTATATTACTCTGCATGCATTTATCAATCATATATAAAACTAAAATTTAACAACTATAAACCAATAACATACATTAGTACACATGCCCAATCTACCCATATCTGCCCAGAACCTAAGTCATACCATGATGTTAGGCATACTAGAATCATATCAATACATCAACAAATTATTATGATGTGTCCATACATTGACATTATTATATTGCAATTAAAATCTTTTACATATACAAAACACATCAATCATTAACTTACATTCATGAATGAATATATATACAATCTAGGGAATTTCAAATCTCAATTTCTATAAAATACAATCAAATTCTTCACTTGTGGACTCCCTTGTTGGACCTGTCCACTAAAAACATAATAAGAAGGTGTGAGTCCGGGCAAACTCAATAAGTAGGCAATTAGAAAACCATATTAAAATAGCAATAACATGTTCGTATGCATAGTGTGAATAAATACATCATTCTATTATTCTATATGAATATCACAATAGTAGAAGCACTTAATTTCATAACTATGTCATTCCGGCACATCACTTCTTACACTATGCAATTAAGGCATCAAACAATCCTTGTATCCCTTTGTGGAACTCTTCTCATTCCATTTCATACATAGTATCAGTACAACTTAATCTTGGGATATTCACAATCCCCATCCATATACATATCAAGGAATACTCACTATCCCTTTATCTACATATTTATTCATTCACATAAGATATACTTAGGGAATACCAATCATTCCCAACTAAACATCCATTCCATCAACATTTGATTCCTACCTCTATGCATACAAATGAGATATACACTATCCCCATTCAATACATATATGCTCGTATAAACCTAGGATATCTGCTATTCCTTTCCATAATACATTCATAGAGGAATAATAAGAGGGCCTACTTACCTACTAAAAGAATACTTTCAGAAGCCTTCAATTCAGCCTCAATTCAGCTACTTGAATTCCACAGCTTCTCATTCTGCTCAATAGCCCCTATACAATAATAATTCCAATTACATAGGAATTAACTATCTTGTTATCTAATTCCCCATATCAATCATCTCTTTTAGTTAGGGCTCATAACCCATTTCAATCTAACATCTCAATTGGGTTAAATGTGGAGGTATTCATCTAAACAACCATTTTAAGACTTACTTTAACCATACCTTTGACCATCATTCCTTACCTCAATTTATATCCATTAATTATCCTTTTCCATAGCCACTCAAGGGTTGCTAGGGAATCATGCAATAACATTTTATTTAAGGTATTTCTTCAAATATCACATAGCCGCCATTCAATTCAAATTTTTTAATAGAGTATTTTAAGGGAATTCCATGTTTAACCATATGAAACCATCATACAACATGATTAACATACAATTACCTCAATGACCATAGAACCAAGCTAGTTCAGTCCTTAATTCAACCAATTTTCCATTTCAACACTTTATAGCCAAAAACTCCTTTCAACTCCAATTAGGTCATAGTCCAAAAATCACATTTTTCACATCCAATCAAATCAAACAAGTCTCACAATATTATATTTCATGCATTAATCATTTTCCTCATGATTATTACCCATAGAACACAAAATTAGGTAAAATCATTGTTAATCTGCCCCAAAATCACTGTTTATGAAACCCTAGCCAAGCCAAACTCATGAATTTTGATGCTCAATTCACTATAATTAACTAATTAAAGCATTTTCCTCATTATTAATATGACATAAACCATATAATCTTACTCAATTTCCATTGTTCTTGAAATTCTACAAAACTCTAGCTTATAAAAATCCAATTTTCGGATGGGAAGGAGTAACTTACCATGTAAATTAAGCATGGCTCACGCCCATGAGCGTGATTACAAGCTCAAAACCCAAAGAAGCTCCTTCCAATTACAAGAAGTTGGATTTTATTCTATTTTCTGCCATTCAAGCTCAAAAATCCAAGCCTAGAAGCATACTTGCTTGATTACTCATCTTAATCCCCATGCTTTCTAGCAAAAAAGGCATGTTTTGGACCTAAATGGGGTTAGAGCATGGGTTTGGTAAGAAATGGAACAAATGGGGAAGAAATGGGACAAAATAGGCTTTAAAAAGTTACCCAATTGCCTTAATCAAAAAATGGAGCCACAACATCAAATTTTACTACCTCCCTTGCACCAATTTAAAAAAAAAAATGAAGTTGCAGCCTCAAATTTTGGAGTCGAGACCTCGAATTCTGTTATCCCAAATAGTCCCATTGTTTTGGTCATATCTCCCTCATACGATGTCCAAATGATGCAATTATTAAGGCATTAGAAATATAAATTTAATATCTATAACCTTTATGTTAATTACTTTTTTCAAATCAACCCCCACGTATATCAAAAATCTAAATAAAATGACACAATTTGGTAATCTCAGTACTTTTTACCCATATGGAGCAGTTTTGATATATTGATCATAAATTGCTCATATGATTTTAAAATTACATAATTCTTAATGAATTTGAAATAATTCCATGATATATAACTGTTATGTTAAACACATTTCCAAATTATTCCATTATATATGTCAGACCCTTTTTCATGTTGAACTTTCTTTCCCCATATATTGATATCTACTGCATAATCTAACCTCAAAATCATGCGATATTTCATTAACCATTTTACAAATTCAATTATTCATCCCAAACTCAAATAATAACATTTCATTATAACAAAACATCCTAATTGCAGAAATTTGGCTTTGCATTTATGAAATATCACTTATGAAATATCACCCATAGTACCATTTCATATAAAACATTCCAATTGTCTCAAAAATCACTTCACACACATCATATACTTGAAATGAAACATGTTTATGCTATTCACCACCTCATTTGAGGTCAATTTCCAAAAATCACCTGCTTAACTCTTTTTATCGACTCTTTCCACTATAGGTAACTCCATAGGCCATTTTTGTTCCAAATTGCATTCAATGCTCAAACCAATGTTTCACACACATTACAATACATATGATGATTATTTTAGGCCATTCATATAGGTCATAAACATGCTTTTCCTTACATTTACCACTTGAGTTCTTTTTCTTCTTATTACCTTTATATAGCTCGCAATGATGAAATTTGTAGATTTCATGAACCAAACTCTACCCATATCCACATGAACAAATTTCAAATACCTCAAACATCATATAAGGCTATTCATCCCTTAGATTTGCCATGATTTGATGAAACTCACCTACTGAATTCTTTTTACATAGCATTCCACTCAATAGTTCAAAACTACAAACCATTTCAAAATTTTAATTTAATATCTCATACATATCACATTACACATAATGATCATACTTCGCTAGTCACTCAAGTCATATACATGACTTTACTCAAAATCCCTACATGGGTCCATTTCACTCAAAACTATGAATGAGATCATTCTATTTGTATAGTTCAATTTCCATAGCAATTTCTTTGCAAAACACTCCTTTATCACCTCAGTTACTCACTATACTGAAATGCAAAAAAAAATCCTCTTATTTTTAATGCCCCAGGTGTTATATTTCTCCACCTTAATAATCACTATAATTTAACAAGAAAAATATACTCTCATTTTCAAAACCAAGGGTGTTATAACACATTCAAGTTGTACAAATAAATGCCTCTAACTAGGCCTAGATGTACATCCAAGTTAACCTCAAATATAAATGATAAAACCTTAAGCTCACAGTACATTCATTTTCCTCTGATGTGTAAATATGTAGCTCTAAAGTTCTATAGACGTTAAGGCTTGTTGGAGTGATTGCACTTTTGGGGACTTTGAGTTCTTAAGTTAGATTTGAGTTAAGCACACTGAAAAGTTTGTTTCTCTTCTTTGGAACTTCTATTTATAAGTTCCAGATTCAATCTAGCCATTGTTTTTATTTTCGACCATTGTAATTACGTTTGCTTCATTCCACACTCATTTCTCCACTTAAGATGTTTTGAAGTTGTGCTTTAGACCATCTTAAGGTAGGGTTTCTGCTAGTGTTGTTGTTGTGCATAGCTTCAGACCATCTGAAGTAAGTAGTCTTTACCTTGTAAGCTCCTTTGAAGGTCCAACGTTCTTCCCCTACTGCCAATGGCTCTATTTTGAAAACATCTAAAGCATTGCTTTAGATGTGCTGAAGCTTTTCTTCAACCTTTGAAGTGACTCTTCATAACCTCTAAAGCAGTGAACCTTAATAGTGTCACTTTTGAAGCTTCCCTTCTTCATTTGAAGCACCTCTGAAGCTTTCCTTTGCCTCCTTTGAAGCTTTTGCTTCACTTAGAATGCTTCTTCTAATTGGATGAACTCTGAAGCTTCCTCCATCTGGAATCGAAATCCTCCCATCTGAAACCTCCAAACGCCATTACTAGACCTCTAAAGCTTGTCTAAAGCTTGGCTTTAAACCTACTAAAGTTGTCTTCATCACCTTTGAAGCTTCTGAATGTCCTTTTAAACAATTTTGTGCCATGTTTGAAGCTATTCTTGAACTAGAAATCTCAGAAGCATTTCATTAGCTTAATTCAAGTCTTAAAAGAGTTTTGTTAATCATCAAAACTAGGCCCTTATGATCAACAAGAGGCACATTTTAAGCTCCTTTGAGCTAGAATCAAGAAGAGTGCAATGACATTAATTACATTGTGGTTGATATAATGGAACTTAAGACACAAAGGGTGTGTGTACTTAGAAGAGTAAAGTAAGGAGGTTGTCCCGAACCATTATATATCATGCCTACTATTTATGATTGCTATATTGCTTGCATTGCTTGATTATCTTGATTTAACTATAATTACTTTTAAAAGAGTATTTTTAATTTATAAGGGATCAATTAAGAAATTCTATAAATCTAATTCACCCCTCCCCTCTTAAGTTAAGCCATGCCAAAGGGACCAATAGCTAGGATCCATCAAACCCGAGATATGGAAAGTTTAACTATTCATGATTGAATCATTAAAACCAAAATAAATAATATCTCTCAACATGAATACAATATGAATTTTGAATAGAATAATGAAAAAAATAGGAGTTTAGAAAGGAACTATTTTATAGAACTATAGCAATTTTCTATTCTTCAAAACTTGAATTCTCCTCTAAGAATCTATACCTTGAATTGCACCTCTTTCACAAATCCCAAGTGGCTAGAAAATTTAGCAAGAAAGCTCCCTTGAAAACCCTTGAAATGAGAGAGAGAGTTAAGAATTGGATTCCAGTTGACGCCCACTTGAAGTATCCTTTTAGAGCCTTCAATCCATGTCCTAATTTTTATCCACTTGCACTTGTAAATTGATGTTTCAATTAGCAATTTTTTGTAGTGCCCCATTGGTCAATACTAACCGAAATGAGCACCACTTGCCAATCAATCGATCATTTCCCCATAGCCACAAGATCGACTAAATGTGTAGGGATTTCACAAACACCAACCACATCACTATAACCATACCAATAGCCACAATCCACAAGGTATGCAAATGATGAAAGTACATAACTGAATAAAGTATATCATCTTTTAATATATACAATCTCCCATCATAATTATAAATTAGAACATGTCCTACAATAAATGTTATGATCATACGCATCTTATAAGTTCACAAAACTCATATATATCATATTAAATAACATAATTAACTAGACCGCTTCAATTCTCCCTGCCTAGAGTTCCAACCTCAAATTGGTTTCCCTCAAGTAGACCTATTAAGATTTTAAAATAGGGTCAGTTGGGCAACTTAGTAAGTAGTTAAGTAAAAGCAACAGATGACTTCCTTTGATTGCACTTGAACCATCACTCATCTACCCATCAGCTAATCACATCCAACATATTTATAAAATTCACAGCAGGTTTTATATAAATTACAAAAATTAACCAAGTCTGACATTGGCCAATCTCATGACCATACCCAACCTAATGCCATGTCCACGAATCTTGGGCTACTACATAGCCCCACACAAGCAACAATTATGCAGCATGAACTAGCACTCTCAAGTCATATCTTGAATGTAAATCCAGATACAAACATGTCACATGTCTACCTGATGGAACCCCTTATTACTCAGATCATGTGCATCTCATACCTATGCCACATACCTACCCGATCTAACCCCTTATTACTCAAGTCATGTGCATCTCATCACATCTAGCCATTCAGGCTCATCTCTTGGTAATACAGGCCGGGCAAATCACCCTATCATCATCATCATCATGTGCATACCTCAATCAACCATGTCATCTTGCATGATGCATACCAAATGTCATGCCATGTATAATCTATTACATGTGGCCCAGGGCCCATTTTCATGCATTATGCAAGATTAATAATATACACAACTATGGTTCTAATACTTTAACATGTCATGCACGCTCTAGACTCACTCAACAAGGTCCATAAATAAGAAATATTCTTCACTTAGGCATTCCATCAAACACATGTGGGGAAAAATTTATAAAACCATAAATCATAAGAGAAAATACTGGAAAAACATGTAAAGCATGTTCAATATAATAAAGCCTCATTCCAATCATTTAAACGAAGAGCTTAAAATATAAATTCAACATAATTTGTTACGGCCCAAACACAATACATAAAAGTCATGTCAATAGGAAAAGAAATTTGCATGAGTTTAGAAAATCATTTCCTACTTACCCAAAATCTAAGGATTTAAGTTTCTACACTAAACTCTTGCCTCTCAAAACTTTCTTACACCTTCCCACTTTCAAATATTTCAAATTTCAGGCAATATGAATTTCTTTCTTTCAAATATAACTATTCTCCTATACGGAAAAAATGATTTAACTTTACTATTTATTATCAGTATTGACCATTCACTATTCATCATTCGCTGATACTATTCATATATACTATTCACTATTTACTATTTACTATTTATTAGTCAATGTTCACTATTTATATTTATGTGAATACTAAAATTAGTATTCATGTACACTGTTCACGGTTACTGTTCACAGTATACTTTTCATTTTTCATCCATAAAAGTATATATATACTATATTCTCTAAATCTGAACCGTAGGATTCATTCTACATCTTGAGAGGTTCATTTCAAGATGTGAGAGTGATATTTAAATCTTTCAACTATATAGATCTGATAGCATTTCTTTTTCAATGGATAGAAAACATCATCAATTAAACCATAATTGCATATCTAATATCTTTCAAATCCTCAGGATAGCATAACATATGTAGAATACAACTATCTAATAGATTGGATTGGCTAAAAATCAAACATATCTTACTTACCTCAATTCTCTTCTTTTTCTCCTTTGCTGCCTCTCCTCCCTCTCTCCCTCCCTCTCTCTCTCTTCCTGTCTTTGCTATGCTGCCATGCTGCCACACTGCCATTCTGAATTTATAAGTAGATACCTCCCCTGCTAACTGTCACTTTAATGGGGCTGCCAACCACTTACCACTAGCATTTAATGCGAGACATTACATTCTCCCCACCTTATAAAAGTTTTATCCTCAAAACTTAGACATCATGTCCATAAGTGAGGATATCTCTCTTTCATTATATCCTCAAGCTCCTAATCTAGCACACAGGCACGAAGCATATCTTCTAATTGCCAGTTCACCCGTTTTATCTGCCCATCTGTCTGTGGGTGGAAAGTAGTATTAAATTTTCACTGAGTCCCCAAGGCTTTATGCAATGCCCTCTAGAATTTAGAGGTGAATATCTTGTCTCAATCTAAGATAATAGATTTGGGAACACCATGTAACTTTACCATCTCTTTATGATAAATCCATGCTAGCTTCTCTATAGTGAAAGTGGTCTTTACTAGAATGAAATGAGCCACCTTCGTCAGCCTATCCACAATCACCCATATGGAATCAAATCCTACTGCTATATGAGGTAACCCAACAATGAAATCCATTTTGATCTCATCCTACTTCCACTTCAGGATGTCCAACCTCTACAACATCCTACTAGGCCTCTGATGTTCTAGGTTAACTTACTAACAAGTTAGGCATCTAGCCACAAATTTGGCAATATTTGCCTTCATACCACTCCACCAATAATGAGCCTTCAAATCCTAATATATTTTCATGCTCCCAGGGTGAATGGTATAAGGCGTATAGTGAGCTTCTTGTAATACCACTGATATTAAGGGAGCTCCTCTAGGTATTGTCAATTTGCCTGTAAACCTCAACAAACCATCTGCCCCAACATCATAATTTGGAAGCTCCCCCTTCTGTGCTCTCTCTTTCATTCTCAAAAACTCCCCATCTATAGTCTGGTCTTGTACGTGCTTGATTTCATCTATGAGTGTAGGCCTCAACTATAGCTGATTTAATTGTGCAACCATACCTTCTATGCACACATGAAGATCCAAACTCCTCATGTCCTTAACAAGCTCTACCTGCTGGGTCAACATATAAGCTAGACTACTACCTGACTTTCTGCTCAATGCATCTACCACCATGTTGGCCTTTCCTGGATGATAATGCATCATCAAATCATAATCTTTGAGTAATTCCAACCATCTCCTTTATCTCATGTTCAACTCTTTTTGAGTGAAAATGTACTTGAGACTTTTATGGTAAATGTATATATCACAATACTCTCCATACAAATAATGTCTCCAAATCTTTAGTGCAAACACAATCGCTGCCAGCTATAATTCTTGTGTGGTAATTCTTTTCATGTGGCCTCAACTGCCTTGATGCATAGGCTATAGCATTACCATATTGCATCAAGACACATCCCAGGCTCTTCTGAGATGCGTCACTATAAACCTGAAACCCGCCTTGCATTAAAGGCACTGTGAGTACTAGAGCTTCAACTAGTCATCTCTTCAACTCCTGAAATGCTACTTCACATTGATTAGTCCAATTAAATTTGGCTCCCTTATGTGTGAGTTTGGTTAGGGGAACTGCAGTTGTAGAGAACCCTTCCACAAACCTCTTATAATACCCTGCCAACCCTAAGAAACTTCTCACCTTAGTAGCATTAGTTGGCCTTGCCCAATTCACTATAGCCTCTATCTTGGTAGAATCTAATGAGATGCCATCTTCTGATAAGACATGACCCAAGAATGCCACTGACCCTATTTAAAATCTGCACTTCTTAAACTCAGCATACAACCGCTCTTCACGTAGCCTATACAGTGTTAGCCTCAAGTGCATCTCATGCTCTTCCCTATTCTTTAAGTAGATTAGAATATCATCAATAAAGACTATGATGAACTGATCTAAGTACTGCTTAAATACCTAGTTTATGAGATCCATAAATGCAGCAAGAGCATTCATCAAACCAAATGTCATAACTAGGAACTCATAGTGACCATACCGAGTCCTAAAAGCAGTCTCTGAATGTCTACATCCCTAACTCTCAACTAATGATATCCGACTACAGATCAATCTTAGAGAACACGCTTGCCCTTTGGAACTGATCTAGGAAGTCATCTATATGAGGAAGCAGATATTTGTTCTTAATGGTCACCCGATTCAATTCTTAATAGTCTATACACAATCATAGACTACTGTCCTTTTTCTTCATGAATAAGATGGGTGCTCCCCAAGGTGATACACTTGGCCTGATAAAGCCCTTATCTAATAGTTCCTGCAATTGGGTCTTCAGCTCTATCATTTCAGCTGGTGCCATTCTATATGGAGCTTTAGCTATTGGTGCCATGCCAGGCTAAAGATCGACGACTCCACTTCTTGCTTTGGCAGTAACTCATTTAGTGTTGCAGGAAACACTTTTGAAAATTCATGGACAACCGGTATATCTTCAAGTTGTTGATCCTCTCCTTCTACATCAACCACTGATGCTAAAGCTGTAGTGCATCCTTTCCTTACTAAGCTCATAGCCTTAAGGGCAGATATTAGCTTTAGAGTGTTACCCTTATATGAGCTAATAAATAACACATCTATCCCAGTAGTTGACTGCAACACCATTTGCTTAGTCTTGCAGTGGACCATTGCATCCTAGTGTGACAACCAGTCCATGCCTAAAATAATATCAAAATATTTCTTGTCTATGACAATGGCATTCACCCAAAACTTCCTACCATCCATGATAATGTAATACCAATCGGTCATCATTTCTACACTACACACTACTCTAAGTGAAGTTGACATATTGACTTTATGATACAATGCATATGTGGGAAGATTAGCCTTCTTAACAAAACTATCAAATATGAAAGTATGAGTAGCACCAAGATTAAACAAAACAGAAGCCAGATAATCATTAACAAGTAGATTACCTGTCACTACTCCTTCTGCAACCTAAGCCTTCTGATGCGTAACAACATTCACCAACGCTGCCACCTGTGGTCGCTGCTCAATCTGTGGTTGTGGTACAAATGGTGGTCTGCCTCCTCTTCCTCTTTATCTTCCTTCCTGGGGCGCCCTCATAGCTTGCTGTTGTCCTCTCTGAGCTTGGGGACACTAAGTGGATATGTGACCTTGTTGCTTACAAATTAAACATACTTTCTGCCCAATTGAGCACTCCCATTTATGATGCCCTTCCTATATACATAGATAGCAAGCATTGGGGTTAGTCACTACTTGTCCTATTTATTGCTGACCTGTACTAGCTCTCTAAGAATCTCTCTATCCTTGGCCTCAACCAAAGAATTTGCCTCTACCACCTCCTCTTCGCCTCTGCTTAGCAGCCTTCCTTCACTCATAATGTTTGGAGATCTCCTCCTCTCGCTCTATTTTCTATTGTAAGCACCAAATCCAATATGTCTGCATAATCTATCAGTCTGAAGGCTGCCACCTTGGCTCGAATGGAGAGCTTTAACCCCTCTTGGAATTTGAAAGCCCTTTTCACCTGATCTATACGAGCCCAAGCCACAAAGCGTGACAAGAATCTAAATTGGGACTCATATTCTCCCACGGACATCTTCCCTTGAACTAAGGAGGTGACCTCAGTTGCCTTCCTTATCTTTTCGCTGGCTGGTATGTAATGGTGGAAGAACCTGTCCACTAACTCTGCCTATACTAAGTGTTTGCCTCTCCTTGGCAAGGTTTCTCTCTCAGACCTCCACCAATCTGCTGCATCACCCCGCAGTGTAAATGTTGCATACAACACCTTCTGCTCTTCAGTGCAAGGAAAGTACACGTACACGAATATAGTTTCCAATTCCTTAGCTTAGCCATCTGCCACCTTATAATCCTTCTCTCCATGATATATGGGTGGTTTCATGTCCTAGAAGACTCTGATATCCAATAGCCCTTCTGGTGCTTTCCTCTGCCTTTCTCATCTCAGAGGCTCTACTTCCTCTACCTCTACCTAAACCTGAGGTTGCATTGTCTGTTGAACCTGTGCAGTTGGTGATGTGGAAGGTCTAGATGAGGCCCTTCGTTGTGCCTGCACCAACTGCATCATTATCCTAGCCATTCCTTTCATCATTTCCATCATTCAATCCATCCATTGGTCTCCATCAATCCTAGCCTCAATAGGAGCAGCTCTAATAGGCTCGTCTCTAACAGGCTCTTTGACATTTTCCCTTAGATGAGTAATGCTCTCATCCTCCTCTACCAACACCTTTTTCAGATAAGGTTGCAAGTTTAGCATGTATGTTTCATCTGACTCTGGCTCCTCTCACCTTCATTCATCAGACCTTAGTTTTGCCTAATGCTTTGAAATGATGATCCCAGTTACACGGGGTCTGGTGACACGCCTTTCAATTTCTATGTCACTTCCCACCATAGGCCTTTGGCCCTTATCTACTTTCTTTCTAGGCAAAATCTTTCACTGATACATTAAGGCAAAATAATTAGTTTTAGAAATATTATCTCTTATGAACATATCTTAGTTGTCTCTAACTGTATACCTAAATTAGTGCTCACAGTTATTCTATCATTCTAACTTTGACTTTCATTAAATCACTCTTTAACCATTGGTAACATCTTGTACTTGTGGGCCCATACTCATTTCTCTCTGATACCACCTTGTAGTGTCCCGCTGGTCAACATTAATCGAAATGAGCACCACTTGCCAATCAACTGATCATTTTTTCATAGCCATAAGATCAACTAAATGAGTAGGAATTTCACAAGCACCAACCACATCACTATAATCATACCAATATCCACAATCCACAACGTATACAGATGATGAAAGTACATAACTGAATAAAGTATATCATCTTTTAATATATACAATCTCTTGTCAAAATTATAAATTATAATGCATCCTACAATAAACATTATGATCATACACATCTCATAAGTCCACAAAACTCATATATATCATATTAAATAACACAATTAATTAGACCACTTCAATTCTCCCTGCCTAGAGTTCCAACCCCAAATTGGTTTCCCTTAAGTAGACCTATTAAGATTTTAAAATAGATTCAGCTAGGCAACTCAGTAAGTAGTTAAGTAAAAGCAACAGATGACTTCATAGCCAAGTCTGACCATTGACCAATCTCATAACCATACCCAACCTAGCCCTACACAAGCAACAATTATGTAGCATGAACAAGCACTCTCAAGTCATATCTTGAATGTCAATCCAGATACAAATGTGTCACATGTCTGCCTGATCGAACCCCTTATTACTCAGATCATATGCATCTCATAGTCATTCCACATACCTGCCTTATCAAACCCCTTATTACTCAGGTCATGTGCATTTCATCACATCTAGCCATTTAGGCTCATCTCTTACCCATACAAGCCGGCCAAACCACCCCATCATTATCATCATGTGCATATCTTAATCACCCATGTCATCTTGCATGATGCATACCAAATGTCATACTATATATTATCTATCAAATGTGGCCTAAGGACCATTTTCATGCATCATACAATATCACTAATATACACAACTATGGTTTCAATACTTTAACATGTCATGCATGCTCTAGACTCCTCCAACAAGGTCCATAAATAAGACATATTCTTCACTTAGGCATTCTATCAAACACATGTGAGGTAAAATTCACAAAACTATAAATTATAAGAGAAAATCCGAGGAAACATGTAAAGCATGTTTAACACAATAAAGTCTCATTCCAATCATTCAAACCAAGAGCTTAAAATATAAATTCAACACAATTTGTTACAGCCCAAACACAATGCATGAAAGTCATGTGAATAGGAAAAGAAATTTGCATGAGTTTAAAAAATTATTTCCTACTTACCCAAAATTTAAGGATTTAAGCTTCTGTACTAAACTCTTACCTTCCAAGACTTTCTTACACCTTCCCACTTATAAATATTTCAAATTTCAAGCAATATGAATTCCTTTCTTTCAAAGATAACTATTCTCTTACAAGGAAAAAATGATTTAACTTTACTATTTATTATTACTATTCACTATTCGCTATTCATCATTCGCTAATACTATTCATATGCCCTATTCATTATTCACTATTCACTATTTACTATTCACATGAATAGTAAAATTACTATTTATATTCACTATTCACCATTATTATTCACAATATACAAATTTTATTTTTATTTTTTGTCCATAAAAGTATATATACACTGTATTCTCTGAATTTAAACAGTTGGATTCATTCTACATCTTAAGAGGTTCATTTCAAGATGTAAGATTGATATTTAAAATTTTCAACTACATAGATATTTGAGTATTTCTTTTTTAATGAATAGAAAGCTTCATCAATTAAATCATAATTTTATATCTAAATTCTTTCAAATTTTCAAGATAGCATAACACATGTAAAATAAAAATATCTAACGAATTGGATTGGCTAAAAATCCAACATATCTTACTTACATCAATTCTCTTCTTTTTCTCATTCACTGCCTCTCCTCTCCCTCTTTCCCTCTCTCTACTACGCAGCCACGCTGCCATCCTGAATTTATAAGTGGATACCTTCGTCGCCAATTACCCCTTTAATGCGGTTGCCAACCACTTACCACCCGCATTTAATGTGAGGCATTGCATTTTTCTTGCACAATTCAATCCAAATTTCAATAGATTTATGTGCAATTAACTTGCTTGTGAAAATAAATCTTCAATAAACTCTTATGCACATCAATTTGTTTATATGCAAGTCACTTTTATTCATAGATTCCATTAGCTTGCTCATATAATTTTCATTCACAATTAAATTTCATGCACAAATTCCACTTAATTCATCTCAAATCACTTTATTAAATCAGTAGTGAAAATCAATTACACTTAAGCACAAATCCCATTTGTATGCAATTTCAATCATTTTATGCAAAAATCAATTTTTACGCACAAATTAAATTGTTTGTATGCAATTCAATTTACACTTACACAATTTAATTTAAAATTGCACTTGCCCAACTAATGTTAAATTGCACTTGTACAAATCAATTTCATGCGCAACTTTCCTAAGTTTATGTATAATTCATACACAAATCACCCCTTCAAAATGCAATCCATGTGGGCCCCATTGGTTTCTATTCACATTCCATGTTGCTTTCCATTATTTCTTGGGCTTCAACTAGTTTGACCACACATTGCCTCCTTTAGCCTTAATTGGGCCCATCTTTTTAGCCATCAAGCAACTCCTGTCCACCACTGATCTTATCTTGATCATGAAGCAACCTCATCCAACCATCCAAATCCCATTAATTAAGCATTGAATAATATAGATTTAATGCCTAAGTGAATGGTCTTAGATGTCCATATAGATAACTTGGCCTTCAAGTTAACTTCAAGCAAGAAATCTCAAACCAACTTAAATACTAACACAGCTAGATGCCTCTATAATTTGCCCACGCACCAATTGCATTGAATCTCTTTTTGGCCTCCTTGGTATATTGCCATGGCCCACTATACTAGTGTGTTGATGATCTGAGAATGAAAACACAATTATGACAATTGTAGATTGGGTTAGATGATCAAATCATCAAGAATGGTAGAGCTTGTTGGTAATGTACTTGATTTAGGGTGTTGTATGCCATAATCTAAGTAAACCTTACCTACTCACTGAGTTTTGTAAACTCAAATCTTGATTATTTGTTTCAAATGATGCAGTTTGCGGTGGGCACTAGATCATGTAGTAGATTGAACATGAAGATTTTATTTTATCTCATTTTATGTTTATGAAACTCTTTTAAGAGGATGTAATTTGGACATATTTATATGTTATGTTGCATCTAGAGTATGATAGTTCTTGGAAGACTCACCCTCAGATTCAGAATTGCATTTATTATTACATTTTTGGGTCTAGATCGTAACACCAACTATTGAGTTATGATGTGGCATTATTAAACCTAGCTACTGAGTTATGGCATAGAATTATTAAACCCAGCTATTGAGTTATAGTGTAACATTATTAAGCCTTGTTACAAAGATTTTATGCAGCATAATTGTACCCCATTACAAGGATTATATGTAGCTTTATTGATCATTATTGTGCTTGGTTACAAGCGTTAAAAGTGACTATAGTCTTCCCTTTTCTTTGAAACTATTCATTGGCCATTTCTTTTTCTTTTTCTACAATTTCTAACTTGGAAGCTTATGCTGAAATGGTATATTAGCTTATATTCTGCTTTTTGAATTTTATAATACAAATTATAGACCTTACAGACTTTGTAGTTTTATGTCCTAATGAAGGTTGCTATTTATAAAGAATTTATTTCTCACCCTTTTTTATTTTATTTTCTTTCAGAGCATATTAAAGAATAAGATTGCTTGAGCTTGGAGGGAAATTTTGCATAGAAAGACATTTGTTTGGCATATTTAGCTTTTTCATTAAAATTAGAGATAAAAAGTTAAATTATGAATTATAATTGTAATTATAATTATTAATCAATTTATACAATTTTGATTGGTGAACCAT
>JAYJMB010030155.1:0-36668 GCA_036873735.1 Pouteria campechiana | reverse complement strand
ACACAATTGCATAAGAATAACAAATATCTAAGTATAAAAACGTATCTTATGAGTGAATGAAATCCACTCATCACACTTGAAGTCTAATCTTTATTGTTCTTTACTACTATACTTATTGTGTATTTATCATTGCACTTTGTACACTCTGCCTATCAAGAGGCATTCATTTCTATACATGTTTATTTACTATTTTCTCATTTACAAGCAACGGCCATGCATCTTATAGTGAATAACAAGTAGGGAAACTTACTAAAGAGTGTATAAGTTGTTTGTGAGCTTCAAAAAACAACTTTTATAAGTTGTTGGTAAGCTTTAAAAATTGACTTGTATCAGTTTGTTGGTGAGTTTGAAAACCAACAAGTATTGGTGGAATCTAAGCTTAGAAAGAGAGGCTAACTTAGAGAAGTGGAGTAATTACCCAGTTAAGAGCCGAATTACTATAAAAACCTTTTGGTTTGCTATGTGATCTTTCCTATTTTATTTCAGCACTACCTTTTAAACTTGGCCAAATTTTTTAAAGGCTGAATTCGCACACCGGCTTAATTCTCTTTAGCAGGGTAGCTCCTACACAATCCTTTTTGAGTGAAGATATATGTAGGGATGATTCTCCAATTATAGTAATTTGAAAATGCTCAAATATCCTTGTCAACCATACTCCATATGGCACTACATGATTTGTCCTTTGAGGCATATATCCAAAATTAGTGAACATGAGTTTTTGGAGGATGACTTTTTGATAGGTATAGATTTGGTATAAAATTCTTGACTCATGATTAGTCACTTGGTCTATTCCTCTAAGCTTAGGCATGACATATTTTCCAATACATTTCTAAGCATCCTGAGGTCTATGGTGAGATCTTTTGGTTCTCATGTATGTATGGGTAGATGTGTACACCGTGCCAGTGGAGAAATTGTTGAAAATTTATTCCTTCTTTAGCCCATCTTTATCTTCGTCTTCTGGCACACCCAATATTTCTCCTAGATGTTATTCAAGAGACAACAAATTTATTCCAAATTGAAATTCAACTCCCTTCACCATGGATTCATAAGAACTGGGTTTCCAATTAAAGTAGAATATGAGGACTAGCTCTCTATAAACGGGTGTCTCAAAGTCTATCAACTTAGTCCATCCTCGATAATTCAACATGGCATGTATATTAGACTTATATTTATCAAGGAAGCCCAAATCAATCTTATTTTGAATATGCACTAGTCTACCTAGCATTGATGTATAAAATTTGAACTTCTTCTCTTCTCCACCAAAATAATATGCAGGTAGATCTCAAGGCTCAAATTTGGTAGTGGGAACACTCCTTCCATCTACTTCTTCAGGAAGGGATTTCAAGTTAAATAATTTTGCCCCTTTTTCATTCGTACCAACTTCCTCTTCACCTTATTTTTTCATTCTCATCCATAGTAGGAGAACAGGGATTACTTGAGGATTCAAAATGAACTCATCTTGAACCATGAATGGCTCTAGATGTGGAGGCATGTGATGTAGAAGGTTGTGAAGGGAAGGTATCTTCTCTAGTTCTCTTCCTCTTCGTTCTTCTATGGGCTTTAGATATAGTGACTTTAGGAGCCACTAGGGTATAAAGATTTGAATGGAAAGGATAAAAATATAGAGAAATGGCTCTTTTGGAAGATTTGGAATCACAGACGGAATGGTTTTCTATCGTAGGAGGTTAGGAAACGGGAATAAGATAGAAATGAACTTGAATTGACGCGCCAAATAAACCCTTTTAAAATGCTAGGTGGTTGCTGTGCAGGTGCTTGGGGACCAACTAGTTTTGCTCCTAGAAACAAATTTTCTTAGAATTTTCTGATTTTCAAGTTTTAGACTATTCTACCCCATTAAATCGCTTAATACCTTTCGATTCAATCATGTATCAAAATGGTCAAATTTGGCATGATATCAAACAAATAAATTTGAGCAACATCAACACATCATCTTATATGTAATATGTGCTTAACATGCCAATCATGCATCATTTGAGTTTTCTCATTACATGATTTGAACATAATCATTCTCAACTATTTTATATACTTCATAGTCATGAATAATAAAATAATGCATAAATTGGTATAATTCATGACACAAGCATAACTTTTAAGAATTCACCAAGGTTTAAGTTATTATCTTAGTTATTTTAATTTCAAGAGTTCAAGTCTTAATAATGATTACGGAATGCCTAACTAGGAATGGAATACCTATTCCCCTACCTTAAACTGTGAAGTTTTCTAAACAAGCTTGTTTAATGCCTTGGTACTGTAATGATATCAAGGATTAATTATTTTACATATTAACTTAAAATTTCAGAATGGTTTAACTCAAAATAATAAATTCATTTCAAATCCAAGGCAGTCATATTAGAAGCATCAAGAATATATAATGATGAAATGAATATTTTCATTATATCAACCAAATGCATTATGTTTGGAAACTTATCTTCTTTGTTACTCCTTTTCTCAATTTCTGCATTTGAGCTCATAATTGGTGTTCCAATCTTGGTTTTCCATTTAGTACTTATTATTTTTTCTTTACCTTGAAGTTGTAGACTAAGAAAATGATCTTGATTCATTATCATTTTCCTTCTTTTATGTGCTTATTTCAAGCTTTTCTTGCATACACTTAGAGAATTCTTGCACTTTCTCTTCATTAGTAGACCCAAGATGTGAACATGTATTACAAATTAATTGGTACAATTTCTCTAAAACACATATTAATATGCTTTTGAAAATCTAGACTATAAGGTAAAATAATCATTTGAATAAATCATTAATTACTTAGGTTATTTACTTCTTATATGAAAGTTTTCTCCTCCTAGGTTTTACAAATGCAAATCTAGATTTTGCTAATTTTCATCTCCTTTCAGTTTAATTTATCAAAAATTAAAGTATAATCTTTTTGACATCAGTAAACCAAGATAGATACTCTGCTTTAATCATAGTCAGCATTGAATTCTTTGAACTAACATGTTTATGAAAATAAGACCCAACTTCCTTGAAAGCTTCAAATGTCCATATGCTAGATCAACCATTTTCATTTTCATGAAATAAATAGAAATATATTATTCAATTTGAGCACAACTAACCGTTCTTATATTATCTCATGATCACATAGTGTTTTAAAGTTCTTAATGAACTATATGCCTCTTTGGCATACTTATCCTTAAAATATATTGGTTATCTAAATATACATTATTCCAAATTTCTATGATGAGAACATTTATTTCTGAGTTTTTCTAATATAATCTAAACTTTAAAAGCCTATTTATGTTAGAATGACAATACATTGGAAACAAATAACTAAAGATTCTAGAAATAGATTGTAACACTCAGTGTCTTGTTTTTTGGTAATTAGATGTTGGAATACATTATAGTTTTCTTTAGTATTAAAATAAATGAAGATGAATTATAGTGTGAAAATTTTTTCTTCATTACGTAGAAGAATGAATTATTAAAGTTTGAAACAATTGTTAGATAAGAAGAGTGATCAAGGGTCCATGTGTTTGGACATGATTCTAACTAAATTGAGGATATATTATGTGGAAAATTCATAGCCAAAAAGGTATGAGGAGCAAAGAACCAAAGTGGAGAAGAAACAAATTATATGAATTTATGAAGTTTGAAGAATTTGTTATGGTGATTTAAATGACACTATTTACATTAAAAAATATAAGAAAAAAGAGTGAAATATAGAGGAGGAAAATCAACAAAATAGGGCAATGACATTTGGGGCCGAGGTGCCCAAATTTGGCACCACGGTGCCACTCAGAAGAAGGCGACATTCTGGCGAGCAGCATTGTCTAGCATCGCAGCACCAAATGGCAAAGCTGTGGTGCTAAGCTTATGAGTCAGCGAAGCACTAGTATTTTTTGATTTTTTTAAGGGCTTTAGCCTTTCCTTTCTTCTTGATTCGAGTACTCCTCTCCCTCTTGTCCCCACTGATCCCACAGCCCCTTTGGTCCTATGTTGATGCCATTTTAGATAGGATTTACATGAGTTTAGTCAAAAAACTCCTCGCCCTTGAATCTAGATGTAAACACTAACTGTTTGGGACTGTGGCAAAAGAAGAAAAATTTGTTTTGGCTGTCATTAGGTGAGGATTCTTACATATGAAGGTCGGAACTGCTTTTTCCCAATCAATTTCCTAATTTTGCCTTGGTAGGGTTTTGTGAATAGTAATTTTTTGGGGAAAATACATGGATGGATATAGGAATCATAGGCGAAATGTTTAATTAGTAAATTACAACATCTTGAGGCTTAATTTATTATGAGAAACTCAATTTTTTTAAGTCTAATTACTCTACTAAGCTTGATTTTGATGATGAATGTAATTAAATAAGTAAGTTTTGATGATAAACAAACAACTGAGTGAAGAATTAAGGTACTAACATGTTACTTTCCAAGTGATGCAACATTTATATATCAAAACAAATTAAGGAAAGTAATAAACAATGTTAATTATAAGGTTATTATATAAACATTTCAAAAGAAGATAATTTAAAAGGAATGCTTAATTAAAAATAACTCAGAAGTACTTCAGACTTAAGGCGTGTAGCTTAAAAGTTCAGAAGTATTGAAGAACTGCTTCAAAACCTCTTTAGAAGCATGTTAGAACCTCTTTAGAGACAAAGTGTGAACTTAACAAAGTATTCTTACATGTCTGAAGCATTCAAAATTTATGAAGACTTATCTCAAACATTCTGAAGCCAGATAACATGCAAAATTTTGTACCAAATCTATTAAAAGCTTGAAAATTTTCAAAAGTTGCAACAATTATAATCTCCTTCATAACTTATAAAATGATGATTAAAGTAATGCACAAGACAACTGAGAAATATAAAAAAATAAAAGGCAAAAAAGGAGAAAGTGTTTACAGGACCATTCAACATCTTCTTTCATTGATCAACTCTAATTGCTTCAACATTGTCAAAGCATTCAAAGCTAGATTTGCTTCACTTTCAAGGAGTTTGATACATATGTCCTTATTGCTTACTTTGTTCATTTATTAAGCTTTTAATTTCTATACAGATCTACCTAAGTAAGAGACAATGATTTGTATATTTCTTTTTAGTATCTGTTAAAGCAAGTAGGGTGCTTATAGTTTATGTATTGAGAAAAGCAAGTAAGAAAAACTTGCTGAAAGTATACAAGTTGGTTGGTGAGCTTGTAGAAAAAATAATATATATTTGATCAAGTTGATCAAGGTGCTAGTGGAACTGGAGATCAATAGAGGAGATTGACTTAGAGAAGTGGAGTAGGAACCTAAGAAGGGCTAAAACACTATAAAAACCTTATGCATATGCGCTGTAAAATTTACTACCTTTTATTTTAAGCACATTTCTCAAGTTATTAGCCAAAATTTTTGAAAGCTCAATTCATCCCCTTCTTGAGCAACTATTTAGCAAGGGACCAATAGGTGGTAACAAAGCAAGCGTCACTAGTTAATTTTAAATTATTAGTATATTAGCTTGTGAAGAGATCCAAATGGCTAGTATGTTCAACAACACATCTACTAAGGGACAATCCACTTCCATACCTCCACTTTTTGATGGAACCAATTGTGGGTATTGGAAGATGAGGTGCAAAATTTTCTTACTGCCATAGATTACCAATTATGGCTTATAGTAAAGAATGAAAAGAATGTTATGAGTACTGAAGATAAATATACTCTAGAAGATATTCAAGTAGTAGAATGTGATCCCAAGGCAAAGAATTATTTCTATTGTGCATTATCTTCTTCGGAGTTTGAAAAGATTTCCTCCTATGATTTAGCCAAGGAAATCTAGGACAAACTTTAGGTAGCACATGAAGGTACAAATCAAGTGAAAGAAACTAAAATAAAACTTCTAATGTAGGAATATAAATCCTTCTCCATGAAGGAGTCATAAATCATTTCTAAAATGTTTGAAAGATTTAAAAAATTCACCAATGGACTAAAGAACTTGGGAGAGAAACATTGATGAGTGAATTTCATTCACATACATTACACATGTTTAAGCTTAGTTATTTGCAAATCCTTGTTTCATTTAGATGAATTTTATACTTATTGGATTTTCTTGGTGTTTTTGAAGATTACATTACACACTATACTGCTATACATCTGTACCCTTGTAAGTAATTATAATTTGAACCATCAAATTTTTGGCATCGTTGCTAAGGAATGCTTCCAAATTGATTTGATTAAGATTAGTTGCATTCTTTCTTTTTATTTTTGTGTATAATTGTATACAAGATTATTTTTAATTATTTCCTTTTTTTTCATTGCAATATTGTGAATGAACGGAATAAGATCTCTAAATCGTACTCTATTTCCATTAAACAATCATGCTAACAAAGTTGAAATTGAAACAAAGATTTTAAGCGAAGGAGAAGAAGTAAACATAGCTGACAATGTGGAGAATCAGCTCAACAAGCGCAACAAGCTCAAAAAACTCAACAACTAATGAAAGAGTTTGCACGCCCTACTATGGGGATTTTACCTTCATGCATTGTGTTAGATGAGGATGCTAGGAATTATGACTTGAAACATATTCAATTTAATATTCTTCCATGGGTTAGCTTAAGATGATCCATTTACTTTTATGCATGATTTCTATGCAACCATCCAAACATTTCCATTGCAGGGGCTAACAAAAGAACAGTTACATATGAGTTGTTTTCCATACACTCTAAAGGATGCAACCAAGATATAATTCATGATAGTAGCCCCTGGCTCATTGATAACTTTAGGAGTAGTTTATAATAAGTTCATTGAAAATTTCTACTCTCATGCTAAAACTACTGAATTGAGAAGCAAAATAGCTACTTTCTCTCAATTGGATGGTGAAGCTTTCCATGAAGCATGGGAAAGGTTTACAACAATTTTGGTTCAATGCTCTCATCATAAATACCTACTTGAGTTGCTTAACCAATTTTTCTATGATGGACTGACACAATCATGCAAAGCTATGGTTGACAATGCTATAGGTGGAGCCATAGGAGAGAAGACTCCAGATGAAACTTGTGAGATGTATGACATGTTGGGAGAAAATTCTCAACAGAAAAGTGTAAGAGGTAGATCTAGGGGACTTTATAAAGTGAATTCTAATTCTAATTTATCAATACAGATGTCAGAGATGGCTAAGTAGATGAAGGCAATGTGCTCTATGATGGTGCAATTGAAGCAAGCATAACCTGCTCCAGTAGAGGTTTGTTCTTTTTGTGGTAATTTAAGACATTCACCTAATGTTTGCCCTTCAAATGAACATTTTGCAGGTGATGCTGAGCTAGCTAATGCAATGAACTTCTATAACCAGAGGCCATGGAATGATCCATACTCAAACACTTACAACCCTAGTTAGGAAAATCATCCTAACTCCTTTTAGAATAATGAAAGAAATCAAAATCAAGCTAGAACCTCATTTCAACTTCAACTGAAAAAGCCTACACTTTAAGAAACCATGTAGAGTCTCATGCACGCAACACAAACCAAGTTCTAGAATCATTCAACCAAATTCCAAAACATTGATTCCAGATTCCATAACATGAAAGCATCCATGAAAAAGATGGAAACTCAGTTATGACAAATTGTGGAAGCAATACAGAGTCACAGACTTGGGAAATTGCCTAGCCAACTTGAGCAAGCAAAAACAATAACAACATTGAGGAGTGGAAATTAATTGATAATAAGGTTAGAGAAAATACTGATAGTTTAATTGTTTCTGCATGAATGGATAAAGGCAAAAATATTATTGAGGAGGAAGGGCATCCAAAGAAAGCACTGTTTCCAGTAGTTGACCCTCCTGTCAACTACAAAGCACCCCCACCATATGATCTGCCTGTCCCTTTTCCAGGAAGGCTAAGACAGAGTAAATTTGATAAATTATTTTTTGACATTTATAATATCCTTTCCAAAATTAATTTCAATTTCCCTTTACTTGATATGATAGAGAATATGCCTACTTATACTAAATTTCTGAAGGAATTAAATACAAGGAAGCGTAAGTATGAGCAATATGAGAATGCTCTAGTTTCAGAGGTAGCGAATGCAGTTTTACAGAAAAACCTTCTCCCAAAACTCAAGGATCTAGGTAGTTTTAATATCTCAATCACTATTAGAGGGACAAACAAGGTAAAGGAAATGCCAGACTTAAGTGTAAACATTAATTTGAAGCCTTATTCTATTTGTAGGTAACTTAGATTAAGAGAATTGAAACTCACTACAATGTCTCTATAGCTTCTAGATAGATCAGTTAAATATCCTAGAGGCATTGTAGAGGAAATTCTTGTACAAATTGATAAACTAATTATTCCTGCAAATTTCATGTGCTTGACATGGAATGACAAATGATATTAGAAAGAGAAGTGCCTATTCTTTTAGGATGCCCTTTCATGGAAACCACTAAGACAACCATAGATATGCACAATGGGAAGTTAAAGATGACTGTCTTAGATGAAATTGTGAAATTTTCTATTTATAATTCTTTCTCACTACCTTCACATCCAGTGTATGTTTTTGAGGATGAATTGGACTCACTTATTTTATCAAATTTTGTGCAGGTTGAAACAATTGATAAGCTAAAATTGGTGCTCATTGCAGATGGACTGGAGGAGGGTGAAGAGATGATAAATGTGAAAGCTGAACTTGATAGAGTAGAGCAAGTCAAAGAAGGAGAAGATTCCAATGAAGGGTTGTCCCATGTGAATCCAGAAGTGGAATAACCATCTTTTACATCACCCCAACTAGAATTGAAGTAATTACCTCATAACTTAAAGTATGTATTTTTAGATGAAAATAATATTTTTCCAGTGATTGTTGCTTTTGACTTGTCTGTTGATGAAGAAATTAAACTGATGAATGTGTTGAAAGAGCATAAAGTGGCTATAGGATGGGCCTTAGCAAACATCAGGGGAATTAGCCCCACTGTGTGCATGCACAAAATTTTGCTGAAAGATGATCCAAAGACTTCTAGAGAAGCTCAGAGGATACTTAACCCACACATAAAAGAAACTGTGAGAGCAGAGGTGATCAAATTGTTGAATGTAGGTATTATCTATCTAATTTTTGACAATACATGGTTAATTCTAGAGCATGTGGTGCCAAAGAAGTTTGATATTTTTGTTGTAAAAAATGACAATGATGAATTGGTGCTAATGCGAATGGCTATAGGGTGGCGGATGTGCATTGACTACAAGAAACTCAATGCAGCCACAAGAAAGGATGACTTTCCCCTTCCTTTTATTAATCAGATGCTTGAAAGGTTGGTAGGGCATGCTTACTACTATTTTTGGATGGGTTTTTAGGTTATAATCAAGTCCCAATTGTCCCAAAAGACCAGGAGAAAACAACTTTTACTTGCCCATTTAGAACTTTTGCATACTAGAGGATGCCGTTTGGTTTGTACAATGCCCCTGCTACTTTTCAAAGGTGTATGATGTCCATCTTTCTAACATGGTTGAAAAGTTTTTTGAGGTGTTTATGGATTATTTTTCTATTTTTGGAAACTCATTTGATGACTGCCTTCATAACTTAAGTTTTGTACTTAAAAGATGTATGGAAATGAATTTGACACTAAGTTGGAAAAAGTACCACTTTTTAGTAAAGTAGGGAATTATGCCTGGGCATATTATTTCAAGTAAATGCATTGAGGTAGATAAGGCAAAAATTGAATTGATTGCAAAGTTGCCACCACCAATTTCAATCAAAGGAGTTAGAAGCTTTCTTGGTTATGTAGGTTTTTACTGACAGTTTATTAAAGATTTCTCAAAAATTTCTAGACCACTTTGTAACCTGTTGGCTAAAGTTGTAACTTTCTATTTTGATGAGAAGTATTGTGTCTTCATCAATACTTTGAAAGAAAAATTGACTTTGGCTCCTATTCCAACAGTTCCTGATTGGTCTCTTCCATTTGAACTCATGTGTGATGCATTAGACTCTGCTATTGGTGCTGTCTTAGGACAGAGAGTAGATAAGTTACCTTATGTCATTCATTATGCAACTAGGACTCTAAATGAAGCATAATTGACTATTCTACCACTGAAAAAGAATTACTTGCTATTGTGTTTGCTTTGGAAAAGTTTCACTCTTACTTGATTAGTTCAAAGGTAATAGTTTTTTTGGATCATGCTCCACTGACATATTTGCTAACAAAGAAAGATATTAAGCCCAGGTTGATCTATTGGATTTTATTATTACAAGAGTTCGATCTGACAATCAAGGATAAGAAGGGTTGTGAGAATGTGGTAGCAAATTACCTTTCTAAACTGGTGGAAGGAATTAACTTTGAGCAAAAAAGAGGAAAGGAAAACATTCCTAACAATGAGATCTCTCCTAATGAGCAATTATATTCTGTAAAAAAGAGTGAACCTTGATATGCTGATATTATAAATTATGTAAATTACATGGTTAAAGAAATTTTTAATCCTCTGTTGAATACATAGGGAAGAAGAAAGTTGTTGTCAATGGCAAGGCATTATTTCTAGGATGACCAAGTCCTATTCAAAATATGCCCATATTAAATCATTAGGTGTTGTGTTTTGGAAGATAAGCAGCAAAGTATTCTGAGATGCTACCACACATTTAGTTGTGGACGGCATTTTGGAGGGAAGAAAACTGGTCTCAAAGTCTATCAATCTGGATTTTATTGGCCAAAAGGTTTTTGAGGATGCTCATGCTTTTTGTGCTATGTGTGACAGATGCCAATGAGTAGGAAACATTGGAAAGAGGAACGAGATGCCACTTATAGGTAACCTTGTCATTAAACTTTTTGATTTATGGGGCACTGATTTTATGGATCCATTCCCACCATCCAATGGAAACTTAAATATTTTGCTTGTTGTGGATTATATGTCCAAATGGATTGAAGCTATGATCATTAAGACTAATGATGCTAATGTCGTGCTAAGATTTTTGAAAGATAGGATTTTTGCCAGGTTTAGCACTCCAAGAGCTATCATTAGTGATAGGAGAACTCATTTCTACAATAAGGTTTCTGCAACTCTATTCAAAAAGTACAACATCACCCATAGGTTTGCAAGAGCTTATCATCAACAAACATTGAGCAAGTAGAAGTCAGAAATAGACAAATACAAGCAATTCTAGAAAGGATATAAGCATTTCAAGGAAAGACTGCGTAATGAAGCTACATGATGCCTTGTGGGTATACAAGGCTACTTTCAAGACCCCAATTCGAATGAGTCCATACAGACTTGTTTCTGGGAAAGCCTATCATTTGCCTTTCGAGTTGGAGCATAAGGCCTATTGGGCTATTAAACATCTAAATTATGATATGGAAAAGGTAGGAGAGTAGAGGAAACTTCAACTTCATGAACTTGAGGAGTTGAGAAATGAGGCATATGACAATGCTAAGATTTACAAGGAGTAAACCAAGAAATATCATGATGAAATCATACATAAACGGTACATTAAGCTTAGAATGGATGTTTTGCTTTATTATTCACGTTTGCATTTGTTTCCAGAAAAACTAAAATCACGTTGGGTCGATCCATTCTGTGTCACACAAGTGTTTCCTCATGGAGCAATTGAACTAAAGAATCCAAAAGACAAGATCACTTTCAAAGTTAATGGGCATCGTGTAAAAAAATACAACAGAGAGGATGTGCCAATGCAACTGAGTGAAGTGTGGGAAATTGAAAATTTGTAGAAAATTTGAGTTAAGTTGTTAGATTATAATGATATTTTCCTATTTTCTACACTTAATATATTTTTATTTTGTGTTTGATAGGTTAAATGCATAAATAAAGATTTCTAGCAAGGAGATCAAATAGGCTGATGAAGTAGCATGGAAAAAAGAGTTTCAAGGTAGCAACATAGCGCCTGTGGTGCTGGAAAACCAAAAGAGGCAAGGCAGATGCAGCGAGCTGGTGCCGCCGGCACTGGATGTTTCAAAAATGAAAATTTACTACAACTCCATTGTCTTCCTACCTCCACCAACTCTTCTTGATGTACTAGATAAAGATTCGAGTTGGGTGGAAAGTG
The DNA here is from genome assembly GCA_036873735.1 of Pouteria campechiana. Taxonomy (NCBI): domain Eukaryota; kingdom Viridiplantae; phylum Streptophyta; class Magnoliopsida; order Ericales; family Sapotaceae; genus Pouteria; species Pouteria campechiana. Next base: position 24,682 of record JAYJMB010030155.1, on the reverse strand, counting down.
AAAGCTCAGAAGAGTGATCCATACATTTTAGGGAAGTCCTTGTTTTCCATTGCTTTATTTTACATTGAGGACAATGTTATGTTCAAGTTTAGGGTTGTTAGCATTTTATTTTTGTTTATAGATGTCTTTGTCTAAGTTTGGGGGTTGTTACAATTTTTTTAGTTTTTATATTGTGTGTTTAGTTAGTTTGTCTTGATTGAATAGTTTATGTGTTATATTTAAATCTCTATGTTGATTGTTTGTTGGATTGAGATGTGTGTCTTGAACATTGATCAGTGTCATCATACAAAACCTATGACATGTATGTGACATTTGATAATAGCCGAAGTTAAGATGAAAAGTATAGATATCATTATGTTCACAATGCTTGACTTGATCCTTAGTCTAATTTCCTACAGATTCCTTATACACATTAATCATATTGAATTAGCCATTTCTTTTGAAATCTTTGAATGCGTAGCATGAGTTTAGGAGACTAAGTATGCATGGTTCAATTTTGATTCTAGAACGCATTGTGACTATTTTGAAACAAGCATTTGATGAGATAAAAGAAAACAAGAGGAAAACTCTTTGTTAATTGGGGGGTATCACATCCTTATGATTCAGAAAGAAAATAAGTTTGGGAGTGTGATAGTAATATAGCCTAAGTAATAAAGGGGATCACATCTCTATGATTCAGGAAGAAAACAACCTTGGTGGTGTGATAGTAATACAGGCTAAGTAATAGGGGGGATCACATTTGAAAATAAAAAATAATAAAAAAAAAGAAAAAAATATGTGAGGAATGTGATAGTAATATAGTTAACAAAAATATCAAGTGCTCATTTAAAGTAGTCTTTTTGGTTTAATTTGTGAATTCTCAGGGTTATTTTGAATATGTATTACTCAGTTACTTGAATGAATGTAAGTATGAAAAGATGTAAATTGAAATGGTTAAAGATTTTTGCACATAAACATGGAATCTTAGGTCGAAAGGAAAATGTTAGGTTAAAAATTATAAGACATATGTGATATCTTGATAGTTTCTTCTCAACTATGCTTATTTAATGGAGGTTTTTGATTAATGAATGAGATCAATGTTCATTGTGTCCTTTGTTGTGAGTTTGTGTGTTGTTACTATGTTATAGTTATGTCCTTTGTTGTAACACCCCGCACCCCCACCCTATACATTTGGACCATCCAGTAATTTATTCTCTAGTGAGGCCTGTGAGGAACACTACCATTTCCCTCTTTTCCTGCACTTTCCCTATTTTTAATGAGATTTATTCTAAAAATTCAATAGAACTTCCCCTAAAAATATTGAGACTAGACCCTAATATATATCATGTATCAATATAACAATTGGATTAATAACATAAAACAATAATGTAAACTAACCCATTTTATCCACAATCTAGGACCTGTATCACACCATGATGGCACTATACCTTAGTAGAAACATATTATGTTGTCACAATATTATACATCATTTCCTAAGACATGCCAATCTATTTCTTTAATAGATCAATTATAATTTTACATAATTATACAAATTCACATTTAAACAAACATACAATGGGATTCTAATCCCAACATTCAATCATTTCATCCAAATGTCTTCAGTCTTTCTCAAAAATTCTTTGCTTGACCTGTCAACTAAAAATATAAGAAAGAAGGTGTGAGTCTAGGCAACTCAGTAAGTAGGCATGTAATAACAAAATATAATCAATAATTTAGATACATTATATTTAATTTCTATAATAGACTTAATTCATGCTCAATGTTGCCATATTTCAAACATTATCACTTTATAATCACCATTATCAATTTCCATAATTTTTACATGCTATTCAATGGGATGTTCTCCATCCATTTCAATAAACAACCATACATAAGACTAATGATCATATAACAAATATCAATAATCCAAATCAAGGGAAACCCACTATCCCAACATACCAATTACATCAACCTTAAACACATAAAAGATGTTCACAATCCCCAACCAAAACAATCATGCCCAGATACAATCAAATGGGATTTTCATCCCCAATCATACAATATAGCTAATCAAGGAGGGGCACCTACTTACCTTCTAACAAATCATCATACAATCTTCCAGCTTCATTCCTTTTCATCATTCTTAGATCATCCTGTATAGAGCAAAATCTCATTCATTACAAACATAGCTCAAATTGATTTCTTCCAAACTAATGAGCATGATTTATGACTAAACCTATATAATTCCCAAGTGCATATTTCTATACTCATCATTCCTCTCATTGAAAAATGTTATCAAACATATGCCATACACAAGCTAAATTAGAGTTTTGCCATAACTTATCACTTAAATAGCTCAATTAAGCTTTCCATTTACCCAATTTAGGGTTTACATAGCACACACACAAAAACCCTATTTAACCCAGTTTAGGTCATAACTTAAAAACATGCTTCACATGTCTAATTTATTCCAAATGAGTTTCAAAACATTATAAGTCATGAATTAAGCCTTTCTCCCATGATAATTTCAGAAAATTCATCAAAATTCTCCAATTTTTACTATTAATAAAAACCCTCGCTATGCAAAATCATCAATTTTTATACCCAAATCAATTCTAATATATCATTAAGCATAGTTAAATTATTTTCTCCATGATCAATACAACATACATCATGAAATTTCTGCCAAAAACATTGTTCATAAAATTTACAAAACCCTAGCTAAGCAAAAATAAAAATTTGGATGGGAAAAATCATCTTACCAAAGATTCCAAGCATGGCTTCCATCTATGAATGAGAATCCAAGTCCAACATTCTCATTAGCTCACTCCACTTGGAATAAATCGGTACTACCTCTATTTCCTATCATTCAAAAGGATAAAATTTTGGCTAGGGTACATGCATGAATGATTGCATACCAAAATCAACTTGTTTCCCCAGCAAAATGGGCAAAAATCCAAGTTTAGAAGGGTTGGGTATAAGAGCTAGGGCATGGGGAAGAAAACGGAATGGGAAAAAAAAGAAAAATGGGATAGAATGGGATTAAAACGTTGCATTTTTCTGGTGCTCTGATGTGCCATAGGACTCTTGCCATGGCAGGGAAAAGTCTTGTCATTCCCTGTCGTGGCAAGGACGTGCTAAACAGGCCAAAAAATGCACTTCTAAATCCTTATCATGGTAGGAAATTGCCTTGACATGACAATAAAATGCCTTATCGAGGTAGGAAAAAGATTTATCGCAGTAAGGACTTGCTCTATGCCAAAACAATTGGTTTTCTGAAGCCTTGTCACGATAGGGAAAAGCCTTGTCGCGATAGGGAAAAGCCTTGCTATGACATGGAAGTTTTGTCCTGACTTATTGTTAGTAATTTGATCATAACGTTTACATACGATATCCAAATTACCTAATTTTTGAGGTATTGGAAAGATAAATTCAAGAGATACAAATTTTATACCAAAAATTATTTTTCAAATAAGCCTCCAAACATGTCAAAAAGTTCAATAGACTCCCCATCTCATTTATCTTGTTATTTTTTAGTCATCTAGGATAGTTTCGGTGTATTAGTCATAACTTCCTCATATAACATCAAAATCAAGTGGATCTTCTTCCATTTGACAGATACTTTCATGACCTACAACTTCTATGTTGAACATTATTTTAAATTAGTCCATTATCAATGTTAAAATTCAATAACAATGATCCATTTTTCAAATTCAGCATTTTCATAATATACACTTGTGCTACTTTAGTTTTCTTCCCAATTTTTTACTTTTCTCTCATCTATCACTAAAATTTTAAACATTTCATTTTTAATTACTTTCATGCATAATCATCCCAAAATACTTATTTAAGAAATTAATTCTTACCCCCAAAATCAAGCAATAATCCATTCATTACAAGGAACTATTCAAATTCAGAATTTGTACTTATTAATGATCCCATTTCACATAAAACACTTCAAACATCATAAAACTCACTTTCCACACATCACATACATGAAACAAAATATGTTCATGCTATTTTCCACCTCATTTGAGGTCAACTACCAACAATCACAGATTTAGTTCTTTTTAACTGAATTTTCTGCTATAAGTGATTACTTATGTGATTTACATTCCAAGTTGCATCCAATGCTCAAATTAGTATTTTACACACATTAAAATACATATTATGACTATTTTTGGCCATCCTTATAGATCATAAATATGCTTTTGCTCAATTTCACCACTTAAGTTCTTTTCATCTCATTGACTTTATATAGCTCAAAATAGTGAAATTTATTGAATTCCTAGAGTAAACTCTACCCATTTTCACATGAGTAGATTTCAAGCATCACAGGTGTTATATTTGTATTTTTCTTCTATTTTTCTTGAGGATGAGCAAATAAGTAAGTGTAGGGGTATTTGATGAGTGAATTTCATTCACGTATATAATACATGTTTAAGCTTAGTTTTTGCAAATTCTTGTTTCTTTTAGATAAATGTTGTACTTAGTTGTTAGATTTTCTAGGTGTTTTTGAAGATGGAAAAGAAGAGAAAATGGAAGGAAAGGAGAAGCTCAAAAGATTAAAAAGGAAAACAGCTAAAAAAGGAACAAAAAATCAAGTTGCAAAGGGGACAGCCAACTGATGCCACCAACCCCAACTTGGCGCCGTCGGCACTGAGACCTTCAACCACCATCTGTCGGACAGTAAGCCAGCATTGCCGGTGCTAGTGTCAAGTTATGTTTTTTGAGGGTCTTCTCACTTCTATTTGGAGAGTTCATTTTTGATTTTTGGAGGCCAACTTCTGAGAGTTTTCTTGTGGAGAAAAATGAGAGATTGCAAGTAAGAAAGAAAAAGGAAAGAAGATGTTCTTCATTGGGATCATCCTATCTAAGGGAGTTGTTTTGGTTTTTCTTATTAACTAATTCTCTTTTTCTAGGGTGAAGATGTAACCCTTTTTGATACTCTTTGTTATGGATTGTTGATTATTAATGCTATATTATCTTGTTTCATTCATGATGTTGTTTTCAATGATTTAACTTATATTATTACTTGATCACCAATATTATAAGTTAGATTAATTATCAAAGCATGGTTAAGGTAAATATCATATGCTAAACCATGAGCTCCCTTGAATGAGAAGAATAGATGTTTAAGGTAGACATCATATGCTAAACCATATTATTTTGATTTTTATGTTCTTGAGCTTAATGGGTTTTCACCTCAATTATGCTACACACCACAGGTAATGGGAATGAGTGAAAACACTTGATTTAAACCCATACGCCTAACGGTAATAATTTTACTTTTGAAAGAATGCAAGTAAGGCATTGAATCCAACATTCCATTAGCAAAGGGGTATCATCTAGTGGTGAAATGGGATCCCTAGACCTTTGCATCTTGCTAATCTCCCTACATTACTTTTAGTCATTTATTTACTTGCATTCTATTAAGTTTCTGAAAATTTGAAATGACACCAATTATTACTCATATTCATATAGTTATAAATACATTCCATTTAAGGTTGGGAGAGTTTTGGAACTAAAATTGATTACATCAATTTGACCATTTTCTATGGACATTGCACACTATACTACTATACGTCCTTACACTTGCTCGGAATTATAGTTTGAACTATCAAATATGAAGAACGCTTGTTAGTAAAAAAGATCTTGAGATCTTTATGTAGATATTGGATACCTAAAGTAACTACTATCCAAGAAGTAAGAGATTTGGATAAAATAATAGTGGAAGAACCCATGGGATCACTCATGACCTATAAAGTCTTAATAAAGCAAAAGGTACCAGATTAATTCAAAGGTTAAAAGACAATTACTTTACAAGCTGATTCATAAAATGAAGAATCTTCAGATGAAGCTTCAACTAGTGAAGATGATGAGGATATGGTAATGATAACCAGAAGATTCAGAAATATGATTAAGAAGAACATATTTGAAAATAGTTTCAAAAGCAATAATAAGAGCAACTATAAGAAAAAGTAGGTTCCAATTTGTTATAATTGTAGCAAGCCTAGGCATATGAAGTTTTACTGCCTAGAACCAGATAAAAAGCAAGGAGACAAGAAGAAAAGTTATAATTCTTACTTCTAAAAAAAGAATATCTCTAACAATAGGAAATTTGAAAAGAAGAAGAAAGCTATGGTTGCATGGAAAATGCTGGAGAATATGATGCAAGAAAGCTCGAGTAAAACACAAGAAGAAAATGAAACACAATTCAATTTGCTCAGATCTAAAGAAAGAAATAAGGAAGAACACCATATAGGAATAAGCTTCATGGCCATCCATGAAGATGAGGTAAATTCAAAACCTGAAACTCCTAATCTTGAAGAATTATTAGATGAGCTATATTCAGATTTTAAAACTTTAAAATCCAAACATAAGGAAAGAAAAAGAGAGCTAGAAAGAATAATCTATGAATGCTCTAAATTAAGACATGAAAATACTCAGCTTAAGACCAACCAAAATATCAACATAGAACTTGAGTAAATCAAAGCAGAAAATTATGCTCTTAGAAAAACATTAACTTCTACTTTATTTAAACTAAAGTCAAACAAGAAAGGTGGAGAAAACAAAAGAAAGAAATTAGCAATTATGAAAGAAAGATAGAACCTAAACAGAATCTGATTTGAGTATGGGTACCAAAATATTCTGCTACTAACCCACTTGCACCCATTCCTAAATGGGTATCAAAAATTATAGGTTGACCTTATTTTTGCAGGTGTGCTTAAGAGCCACAAGAAGTAGCAAATAGTATCATAGAGTTAAAAGCTAAAAATGGAGGAATAATTACCTTTGAAGATAATGGCAAAGCTAGAGTGGTTGGTATTGGTAAGATTAGTCAATCTCCCTTTATTACTATTTTGAATGTTCTGCTAGCAAAAGGATGAAAATATAATCTTCTAAGTGTGAGTCAATTTTGTGATAATGGTTACAAGGTTGTGTTTGAATCATATATATGTTATGCAATAGAGAGTTCAAATTCAGTTGTAGTACTTTGAAAAAATGTGAAAATGTGTATTTAGTAGATTTAAGTGATATCCAAGTCAAATGTTTTATCGTAAATAATGAAGAATCCTTGTTGTGGAATAGAAGACTAGGACATGCCAACAAGTTTATAATTGAAAAACTATACAATAAAGATCTTGTTGTAAGCTTACTAAACTAAAATTTGACCAAAATGAGTTGTTTGATGCTTGCTTAAATGGAAAGAAAGTTAGAGAATCATTTAAATCTAACAAAGAAGTATATACAACTAAACTACTTTAATTTCTACACACGGACCTTATTGGACTAACAAGAATTAGAAGTCAAGGAGGGAAAAATTATGCATATGTCATTGTAGATGATTATTCTAGATTCATCTAGATAATGCTTCCAAACTTGAGAAATTTTCATTCTTTGAAACATTTACCAAGTGTGTGTAGGATGAATAAAATTCTCATAGAATAGTCATAAGAAGTGATCATGGTGGATAATTTAAAAATAAGAAATTCACTTCTTTTTGTGAAAGCAATGGAATTTTGCACACATTCTTTATACCAAGAACACCTCAGCAAAATAGAGTAGCTGAAAAGAAAAATAGATCCTTGCAAGGGATGGCAAGGACAATGTTGAGTGAATATAACTTATCTCAATATTTTTGAGTTGAAGTAATAAATATTGCTTGTTACATTATTAACAGAATTTTTGCTAGATCTATAATGAACAAAACTCCATTTGAATTGTACTATGACAGAAAGTTAAATATCTCTCATTTCCACACCTTTGGTTGCAAATGTTTTATTCTTAACAATGGGAAGGAAAACCATAGTAAATTTGACAACAAATCTGATGAAGGCATTTTTCTTGGTTATTCTATTATTAACAAGGCATTTAGAGTCTACAATTTGAAGAAGAAAACTACAAAGAAATCCATTTATGTAAAAGTTGACGAAAGTACTAACCCCCTCTAGAAGGATAAGTGATTTTGATGATGAGATAAGAGAACTCAGAATATCTGTGGAGAAAATACAGATACAAGATAAAGAAAAAGGTTCTTAACAATCAGAGATACGAATGGATGAAGAAGAAAAATATGATGGACGATCCATCAATGAGGTAAATAATGAAGGCAATAACTCCTTTCCTAAAGATTGGAGGTTCATGCATGATCATCCTGAAAAAAAAATAATTAGTGATATTTATGATAGAGTGAGAACTAGATCTTCATATCATTAAATATTTGGTAATCTTGCTTTCATTTCTCAATTAGAGCTAACTTGCATAGACCAAGCTTTAGAAGATGAAAATTGGATTACAGCAATGCAAGAAGCATTAGACCAATTCAAATGTAATCATGCGTGGATACTTATTCTAAGACCTAATCATTAATATTCTTTTGAAGAGTCATATGCCCTTGTTGCCAAAATTGATGCTGTTAGAATATTGCTAGCTTTTGTACCTTTCATGAATTTCAAACTTCATTAAATGGATGTCAAAAGTGCATTCTTAAATAGTTTTATTAATGAAGAATTTTATGTAGAACAACCTCCTAGGTTTGAATATTCTCATGATCCAAACCATGTTTTCAAACTCAATAAAAGCTCCTAGAGCATGGTATAAAGACTAAGTAAATTCTTAATAGAAAAAGGATTTACTAGAAGTAAAGTAAATACCACACTCTTCCTTAAGCATGACAAAAAAGGTATATTGATTGTTCACATTTATGTAGATGGTATTGTATTTGTTGCTACTAATGATAAATTATGTCACGATTTCTCTAGAGTCATGTAGGGAGAATTTGAGCTGAATTTAAAGGGTAACATGAACCTTTTCCTGGGACTTCATGTAAAATAGATGAAGGAATTTTTATCTATTAAGTAAAATATACTAAAGAGCTACTCAAGAAATTTGATTTAGAAGAAGGAAAGCTACTGGGCACACCAATGATCACCTCTATTAAAATGAATAAGAATGAAAAAAGTAAATCTATCTATCAAAAACTCTATAGAAGCATGATAGGATCTCATTATATTTAACAACAAGTAGGATGGATATTATGTTCAGTATCTACACATGTACACGATTCCAGCCAGATCCTAAAGAATTACATCTAGTTGCTGTTAAGAGAATCTTTAGATACCTTCTAGACACACCAAGTCTTGATTTATGTTATCCAAAAGGATCAAACTTTGAATTAGTTAGGTACTCTGATGTAGATTTTATAGGATGTAAGGTAGATAGGAAGAGTACCTTAGGAAATTCTTAGTTTTTTGGAAGCACAATCATATCATAGTTCTATGATCATGCTTCTCCAAGAAACAAACATTTGTTGCATTATCAACTGCTGAGGCTGAATATGTAGCAATAGGTAGTTGTTGTACATTGATTTTATGGATAAAACAACAATTAAGTAACTTTGGTTTAAAATATATAAATACACCTATTAGATATGATAATACAAGTACCATAAATCTAACAAAGAATCCAGTACTACATTCTAGAACTAAACATTTAGAAGTCAAACATCACTTTATTAAAGATCATGTACAAAATCATAATATTTTCTTGGAATATGTACCGATTGAAAATCTGTTAGTGGATATTTTTATAAAACCATTTTCCAAGGATAGATTTTGTAAAATTAGAAGAGAAATTGGTATCATAGATACATATGCATAAATTGCATATTACATGACTTAATTATTTAAATAATCTCCCTAAAATACCATTAGAAGTTTTGAAACACTTCCTCAGAACCTCTAACGCATAGAATCTCTAATTCATAACCTTATTTCTAAGGCCCTTTTGCGCATGCTAAAGTGTTTTTAAAACTGTTGTGGTTATAAGCATAGAAGTTCTAAAATAATCTCTCTAAAAAACCATTAGAAGTTCTAAAACACTTCCTCAGAACCTCTGACGCATGGGCTTAATCACCTTAGAATCTCTAATTCATAACCTTATTTCTAAAGCCCTTCTCTGCATGCTAAAATGTCCTTAGAACTTCTAAGGTTATAAGCATAGAAGTTATGATAACCCTTTGTAACAACATCAGAATCTCTAAAACGACATTTTAGAGACTTCGATTCTGAACATTCATCCCCAATCTCTGAACCCCTCCCCAGAGTTGAGGATTCAAATTCTTACATTTTCTACATATTCTCTCTTCTAAAATATCCTCATTTAACTTCATCTTTAGAAATCTCTTTTCTCAGAATTTACAAAAGCCCCTCTCTTTCAAAGCCTTAAGCCAAAGATCCTCCAAAAATCCATCTACTTCAAATGGCTAGGATGAAGAGTGCGAGCAAAGAAGCAGAAACCTCATCTGTGGATTTTGAGATAAGAAGAAGAGAAAGTTCAGCAGAAGAAACTCCAAGCAAGAAAAGGAGAACAACAGCTTATGTTTTAAAAGTAATCTTTGACAATAAGAAATCTAATTATAATAAATATGTTGAAAGATTTGAAAATAAAAAAGTTGTGAATGGAAGAGTCTTTGATTTTGAAGCATTTAGAGAAAACGGCTTGAATTTAGAAGTAACCAATTGGATTAAGTTCCAAGGCTAGGAAAGTCTTATGAGCTATAAGGATAAATGTTACAATAGAATAGTTTAAGCCCTAGTTACCAATTTCAACTACAATACTAGAATATCATGGATTGGAAAGACAAAAATAGATCTATCTCAAGACAACATAAGAGATGCATTCAGCATTCCTGAAATATAAAAGCAAGAGATTAAATGACCATTAGAGAGAGCTAAGTTATTTTCAGATCGAGCTAAAGTAGAAATTAAGGAGAAAATAAATTAATTACATGTCAACCATTTAAATTTGGCTCTTAAACTAGCTGATATGCTAATCTTCATTAATATATATCCAAAGTTAGGAGGAACAAATCAGATTTCTAAAAACGAAGCCAAAATTTTGTGGGCTATGAAGCACAAGAAGGAGATAGATATTGCTTAGATCATGGCTAATCAACTGTACTTTGTTTAAGACATCTACTAAGTATCATCTTCCCTATGGGATATTCAAAAGCAAATTTCTCAGGATAGCCAATTTTGATCTTTCCAAAGAAGATAGAGAAGAGTTCATGGAAAGAGAAGCAATAAATAGAGAAACATTGAAGAGAGTAGGCTTTAAACCAACTCCATAAGGCTGGGTATCTCAGAAGCCAAGAAAGAAAGAGTAGATAAAAAAAACTTGAGTTGAAGAAGAAGGAAGAGATAGGCAAGAAACTATGAAAGAGGCTACAAATATAAGAGAAGAAGCCACAGGAAGAAGTGAAGAAGAGACAAAATAAGAAAATAGAGAGAAAAGTATAGTAGCAGTACCATTTAGAACAACCCAAGCTCAACAACATTCATCTATACCCCAATCTTATCAACCCAACTACTCAATTCCATAGAACATTGACACCTTTCTTTCAGCTCATCTACTATCCATCCATACAAGGTTAACTAACCTTGAAACCCAAACCTCAAATCTCAACCTAAAGATAGACTCAATTTGGGAATCACTACATCCCAAGCTAGATGCATTGAGTGCTCAAATTGAAGTTGTCAAAACCCAACCTCTAACCTAAATCTCTTTCACCCATCCATTCCCCTACACACTCACCATCACCAACCTCACACTCATTCACTTCAGCTCCAGAAGCTATCTAGCCTAAGGCTGAACCTTCTAATGCTATTCTTGCAACCCCTCCTCAAACACAGTCTTCTTCAGTTTTTTCAAAATTTCTACTCATTGAGCTACTACCCATTCTTCCAGAAGATTATCTTTTAAATTTATATAAAACTCTCATTAGGTATCAAAGACCCTTCTCTAGGATAGAATTCATTCCTCTAGGACCATGAGAATATCTCGATTGGTCTGATTCTTGGGATTCACAGGACATCCCAACCGAGTATGATGGATTTCATCCACTAAACCCCCAAAACCTCCTCCCAAGAAAGTAGAAAATAATTCTAAATTTCTTGTGAGAATCTATCATCCCATCAAAATAACATATTCTAAATGTAAGGCAAGATCAGAAATCAATATTGTCATCTCTAACATGTTACTATCCCACAACCTTGATATTTCTCTCAAAGAACTACCTTTACCATAACTTATTGACCTTATTACACTATCTAGAATCTAACTTCTTCCTAATCCTCCTCTCACTCCCAAAGGACATGTCAGTCAAATACCACACATTGAGTCATTCCTAGATGAGTATGCACAAAACTTCTCCAACTACTTCCTCAATCTAGGCCACCTTAAACAACCTTTCCATCTCCCTTAATTCCTCATAATCACATTTTTCTAATTGAGGAAGAATTGACATTATTCTCTGATGCTAATCTGTAAGCTATTGTTGACAACCTGCCCATTCCTTATCCACAACTTGCTGATTCATCAATCCAACATCAAATTAGGGTGTGCTTTTACAAACCACCCCCACACTTGAACCAACTCCACCTTCTTCAAAAGCTTTATGAAAACCACCTTTTGTTCCCATACCTCCAAAAGTACACTCAAAAACCAAAAAAAAAATCCAAAATCCCACCTCTTAAAAGTTCATAAAAAGGCTCCTCTCTCTTGCATTACTATGCATTATAAAGAATATGTGGCTAGGGTAAATGCCAATTCTCAAGCCATTCTCAACAAACAACTAGAGTACTTCCCTAAATTATTAGATCCATCATATCAATCTTGCATTAACTTCATTTATGTTTCTACCTATGGATCTGCCTTGACTCATGAACCACCCACTGCAATTCCCAATAATCCTACATTGATTCCTTCTCCTCCTCCCAGAATTAAACAATCTATATCCAAGCCATCTCAGTCTTCTTTTAAACCACCCACTCAACATCCTACCTACACAACCACCATTCTTCCTCCTTCCATTGACCCCAACTTCTTTCCTAAAACCTACTCTAGAAAGCCAAAAACTTAATCTACTATTATATTTATCTCACATATTCTGGCTATAATTATTCTTCTATGTGCTGTTACTTATTCTTGTTGTGCTTCATCTACACTTACTGTGATGTATTTCAATAATGTATCTATACTTGTTGTGCTGTAACTTCTATCATTTAGATAAATTCATTTTCTATGTCACTCAGATGTACACATATTTTGCAATTATCATCATATATGCACAACTTCTGATTATAATGCAATTTCTTTCATATTCTCTTTCACCTTCTAGTTGAACTTTACATTATAGTCCTTTTGATTATGATAAAAGGTGAGAGAAATAGGAGAAATATCAAATTAGCTAAGTGTAGTGATATCAAAATAACTAAGTTTAACTAAGTATACTGATATCAAAATAACTAAGTGTATACATTTAGAGGGAACTTACCATTTAGGGGGAGCCCCACTAAGTCAATAGAAACACATTGCATATTTTGCATATTTTTATGAAAGGTTTATCACTCAAATGTTTTGTCATTATCAAAAAGGAAAAAAATCTTAAGTCTAACCACTCTACTAAGCTTCATTTTGATGATGAATGTAATTAAATAACTAAGTTTTGGTAATGAAAAAATAAATGAGTGAAGAATTAAGGTACTAATAGGTTACTTTGCATGTGATGTAACATTTATATATCAAAATAGATTAAGAAAAGTAATAAATAATATTAATTGTAAGCTTATTATATAAACCTTTCAAAACAAGATAATTTAAAAGGAATTCTCAAGTAAAAATCACTCAGAAGTACTTCGGAGATAAGAAAGAATATCTTTAGAGACAAGGCGTGAAGCTCAGAAGTTCAGAAGTATTAAAGAACTATATCAGAACCTCTTTAGAGACAAAGTGTGAACTTAAGGGTTAACTTCAAAGCACTCTTACACGTTAGAATCATTCAGAAGTATTTCCCAAGTCTTCAAAAACTTTTAGAATTAAAACATTCTACTTCAAAAGAAGTTTCTGCAATCAGAACCTCATCAGAAGAACTTCAGAAATGTTTTCAAGTCTCAAAGATGTCTTAGAAAATCAATAATAATGGTATAGAAAAAATTCAGTAGAATTTTCTAAACTCATAACCTTATCAAAAAATTTTCAAAAGCAATACAGAAGATCGTCAAAAGTAAATTCAAAAATCCAAGAATATCAAATGCTAAATTCAACCCTCAGGATTAACTTAGAAGAAATATTTACAGGCAGAATCTTATCAAAAGCAATTCAGAATGTCAATCTAACACTCAGAAGATCCTCAGAAACTCTTCAAAGGTGTCTTTAAAAAGACAAGACTCAAGAAAATATTAGAAGTAGAATTCAAGTTTCAGAGATTCTTCAGAACCTTTTCAGAACTAAAATATGACCGTTAATAGCAAGATTAGCCTTCAAAAGTTTAGAAGAGGTGAATCAAAAATTCTAATAAAAAATATATTTAATGATAATTTACAATAAGATAACTTCAAAATTTTTAAAGACTTATCTTAGAAGTTCTTAAGCCAGACAACAAGCAAAAAGTAGTATCACATCTACCAAACACTTGAAAATTTTCAAAGAGTTACGACGACTATAATATCCATCACAGCTTATAAAAAGATTATTAAAGCAACACATAAAATAACTAAGAAATATAGAAAAATAAAAATATAGAAAAAGAGAAAGTGTTTATAAGAGCATTGAACACCTTCTTTCATTGATAAACTCCAACTGGTTTAGAATTGTCAAAGTATTCAAAGTCAGATCTGCTTCACTTTTAAGGAGTTTGATATATATATATATATGTCCTTATTGCTTACTTTGTTCATTTATTTAAGCTTTTAATTTTTATACAAATTTGCCTAAGTAAGAGGCACTGATTTGTACATTTCTTTTTACTATATGTTAAAGCAAGTAGGGTGTTTTTTGTTTCTGTATTGAGAAAAGTAAATAAGAAAAACTTACTGAAAGTATATGAGTTGGTTGGTGAGCTCTGAAAACTGATAGTTTGTAAATGTTTCTAGTGATCTTGGAAAACTAGTAAGTTAGTTGGTGAGCTTATAGAAAAACCAACATGTATTTGATTAGGTTGATTAAGGTGTTAATGGAACCTAAGATAAATAGAGAAGAATGACTCACAGAAGTGGAGTTGGAACCTAAAAAAGGCCAAACCACTTTAAAAATATTATGCATATGTGCTGTAAAATTTACCAACTCTTTTGAGCTACCATTTAGCAAGGGACCAACAAGTTTGGGTTGTTGGCCATAACCTATTTGGGGAATTGGAAAGGTTTTCGTGTACGGGTAATGTGAGCCACAAATTGATGGGAGTAAAAGCATAATTGGAAGGTTCTTGGAAGGTTCCTAAGGTTAATTGCATATTAATTATGTTAAATTATCATTGTATATTACTAGACCTAAATTCCATTTTGAGGTTCCTTGTTAACTAATTATGAATTAAGTGATGTACCTTAGATATTGGATGAAAGACTTTACTTAGAAACAAGATTTGTTGCCTAATCTATGGCAGTCCTTAAGTGGCTAGGGAAAGTTATTTGAATTGATAAGTGAAGTGATAGTTAGGGAGGCTAATGAATCTTAAATATGGTTTTTGATGAAAGGTTTCAAAGGATAATGTGTAAAACCTACTATATTTTATTGGACTTAGATAGTTAAGAATGATGTTTATGAGATGCTTGATGAAATGCCTCATTGAGAAGCAAAGTATGGAATGCATGTAATAGTCAAAGTTAGGCTTCAATATATAGGCTATAAGAATGGAAGTTTCATAGAAATTACATTTCGACAATGACCCTTTGAGTGGATAATAATATGGATAGACTATGGATTTGAATAACTTGATTGTTGTCTTTGTATGAAGTATATATGTAATTTGAACATGGATACATGTTATATATGTTTCTAGCATCATTGTGCATTGGGTGAAGGCTAAATCATGAAACTTGAAGATGGTGAGAGTGTACTTCATTAAGGTAAGTAGGCACTTTTCTAATTGATTGTATTACTGGATGGGGATAACAATTATCCCATTGTTTTGTGTGTTTGTATATGGGCATGCATGATGAGATGGGGATAATGAATATCCCATTTGTTGTACAAAATTATGTTCGATTATGAGATAGATTCTTTGCTACTTGTATATCCACATGTATAAACTAAGTATATGATGTAATGGGTGCTTAGTTTAGGGATAATTGGTATCACCTGATAATATACTATGTTGAGTAAATGAATGCGTGGATGAAGGGATAGTGAGTATTCCTCAATGTGTGTATGGATGGGGATTATGAATATCCTAAGAACAGGTTGTTTACTATATTATGTAAAGGGCTATGTTCATGGAATGGGAAAATATTCCATAATCATATGCATGGATTATTTTATGCCTATATATTATTTTATATTCTGCCTACTTATTAACTTTGTCTAGACTCATACCTTCTTATTATATTTTTTAGCTAGCATGCCAAACAAAGAAGCCAACTATGGATTGGGGTTAGTGAGCAAGGTGTGAAGATTCCTTCTTGTAGTATGATAAATCAGGATTGTATTCCCATCATGTATTTGTACATGAAATGTATTGGCATGTCAAATAGATAAATATTCATGATATATTGGATGGGTTGTTATTCTAGTTATGTTTATTGCCATCACAGTGCAACTCTGGCTCTAGGTAGCGATGGGTATGTATTATGGGCAATTGTGGCTATGTGTGTTATATGGTTATGTCATTGTTTTAAATTATTAAGATTATGGTTGATTATTGAATGTACAAGCTTAGATCCATATGTTTCAGGGCAGACTCTACTGGTTTTCTGGAACAATATTGCGCATAAAATGTGGAAATTATAGGGCAATGGTAAAATGCATAGGCCCCTAGGCGGAATGTGATAGAATGGTATTAGAGCTATATTTCTTTGATATCAAGGCAATAGGGTATGTGATTAGTCCTAGAACCATGATGGCAATGATTAATGGCAATGATGTTCCTGACATGCTTAATACAGGTCTATTAACACACGAAAATATGGTAGAACATTAGCTTAAGGGTTTTAAAGGGCTAATGTAAAGGAAATTTTAGCCATATTTTGAAGGCTCGAGAGGTGAGAAGGTTGTGTAGTTATTCTTAGTGAATCCTAATCATAAATATGTCAATGACAAATGTATCTTAGTGATGATGACTTGCTAATGACTATATGATTGGAAGATTGTGGTTAATTTTAGTGAATAATATTCTAATAATGAGAATGTATGCATTGGGGCATGGGTATATATATTAAATTTCATGAAATTTAAAATGTAATGAATCTTAGCATGATATTTATGAATTGATATGATAATGCTAACATGATGTATGCATGAAAAAGGAATGTTGCTTTCAGGCATATGTACCCTATATATTAGTGTGTGAGAATAAATAAGAATGTGTATCTCTTGAATATGTGGACCATACTGTATTGTCATGAGTTAAAAATTTCCTAGAACTACATATGTATTGAATTATTTATGGATTGCTATTGGTTTATGTGGAATGAATATGAGAATGTTTTGATAGTATAAATATGATGTCAATAAACAATTTTATAGGTGGCATGGTGCTCGAGGGGCACAGACAAGATGTGGTATGACTATGACAATGTCGAAATACACCCAAAATTCCATTGATATGTTATGGTTATGCTTGGGGAAAATGATAGTACCCAGATGCATGGGAATGATAGTACCCAGATGTGACTTGAAACTCATGTAGGGTGGAGGCCTAGATAGCCTTTTATAGAGATGACTGGATGGCTCTGATAGATTCGATAAGACACTCATGGGGTGTGTGGATATGGTTTGGTAGCGATCTAATAAGACAACTGTGGGGTGTGTGTGGATCATAGCTACAATAGACATCCATGGGGTATCACACTATGCTGAAAGGTGGCATAGTTTCATATACGATCGACACTCAAGGGGTGCCACTATGCCATGGTGGTGGCATAGTTTATATATCTACTAGACACTCTGCATTGACGGCATGATTGTTTGAGATGGTCTAGACAACCTGATAAAATGAATACAGTGGGATCCTTGTGAAATACTTAAAATATGAAAGACAATATGAGAACTTACAGTATGTAAGATTGGTCCATATGAAATGTATAAGATACGAACTTATAATGTATAAAATAGTATGGCTTTGTAATTATTATCTTTGATTCCCTTAGTAAATATAAATGGTGCACCTGATATTCCTGTGCTACAATGAAGGTAGGTACTATAGAAAGTGTAATGTTACTATCATGGATCCAACAACATTAGTAGTTGGGGTAAAAGGTTAATCTAATTGTACATTGAAAAAGGGGACACAATGGTAATTATAGTTGGAAAAAGCTATGAAATAGTAAATGTGTATATATGTAGATAATGAAAGCTCTTAAACTTATGGTTGAATAATGATAATGATATGTGATTGTGAACGCCTTGGTGATAAGGCAAGATGTAATGAAACCTGTCCAATGCCTTGGTAATAAGGCGAGATGTGATGAAACTTATCATAGTCATGATATGAGAATGATATGCCTTGGTAATAAGGTTGATTATAGAAATTACTTATGGGCATGGGTAGGTATATCCCGATGTGAGGATGATGTGGATGTGGACATGTACATCCCGGTATAGGGATAAGAGACTGTGTGTGAGTCTAAATTCAAATTATATGAATATGAATATGATAAGTCGTATATGTTATTTTGCGTGTGAGGATGTGTCATAAAATTGGCGCCATCACTACACCACGACAAGAAATACATAGAGAATAGGCCCCTATGAAGGAGGAAGGTAGTGATTATTTGACTATGCCAGAGAAAGATTTTGTAGATGGACATTATGAGAAGTTTTAGAGATGCCATTTTTTCTGAAATAGGTATAAACTTATTAAATAAGATGTTTAGACTCTATTGAGAATAATTTGTGATTAAACTATGGTACATACCAAAATTTGAAGAGATTATTTAAAAATACTATGGTCGAATAACAAAAGAGAAACTATATGTTGAGCTCTGACTATTCTAGTAAGTCCTCGTGAAATCAATTGAATGATTAGATTTTTGCAATTTGTGAAATATTACCAAAACTTGGTGATAATTAACATATTTTTGACATGATTGATTTGTAATTTGGTTGAACTAATTAAAAAAATTTTAAGTCTTATATGGGTTGAAGTGATGTTAAGTGATAATTCCACTGTTGACTTGGTTGTATTAGCCCTTTGAGCACCTTAGATAGGACATAACTTGCACAGTGTATCATAAGGATATAGATCTGCAAGGTTTGAAATAGTTCGAATGAGTAAAGTATTAGTTGTGAATGATACTTTAAAGTATCGAGGATGAAACATTTTGTAAAAAGGGTAGTTTTTAACACTAAGGTATTGATTTTTGGTTAATTATATGCTGGAATACATTATAGCTGTCTTTATTATTAAAATAAGTGAAAATGAATTATAGTACAAAATTTTTTGCTTTATTATGTATAAGAATGACTTCTAAAAGATTGAAAACAGTTGTTAGATAAGGATATTGATGAAGGGTCCATGTGTTTGGACTAGATTTTGACTAAATTGAGGGCAATTGTAATCTATTTTAATGATATATTATGTGGAAAAATCATAGCCCAAAGGGTATGAGAAGCAAAGAACAAAAGTAGAGAAGAAACAAAGTACATGAATTTATGAATTTGTGAAGAATTTAGTATGGTGATTTAAATGACATTATTGACATTATTTATGTGTATTTTCATATGGTTGTACAAAGGAAATAATTGAGGTTTATATTGATCATACTTAATGTGAAAATATGATGGCTAAAAATATAAGAAAAAGGAGTGAAATATAGAGGAAGAAAATCAATGAAATGGGGCAGTGATATTTGGGGATGAGGTGCCCAAATTTGGCCCCATGGTGCCCACTCGAAAGAAGGCGGCAGTCTGGCAGGTAGCAAGTTCTAGCTACATGGCGCCAGATTGTTGAACATTCTATCTAGCTTGATTTCGATGATAAACATTCTTAACCAAGTAAGTTTTGATGATGAGCAAAGACATGTGTAAAACATTAAGGTACTAACAATTTGTTCTC
This sequence comes from Pouteria campechiana, assembly GCA_036873735.1. Taxonomy (NCBI): domain Eukaryota; kingdom Viridiplantae; phylum Streptophyta; class Magnoliopsida; order Ericales; family Sapotaceae; genus Pouteria; species Pouteria campechiana. The sequence goes on along the minus strand of JAYJMB010030155.1, from coordinate 4,653 downwards.
AAGCATATTACAGAAATATTATCCCATACTTAACTTGAGAATAATCCTCATGATGATCAAAGGAAGAAACAAAGTTAATAATCATGAAAAATAAGTATATAAATTTCATATACACTTAAAATAAGAAAATAGAGATCTTAAAGTCTTCAAAGCATGCTTCAGAGCCAATAGGAACATCTTTGGAGACATCAAGATGTGCTTTGGAGTTAATTGGAAAGCTTTGGAGTCAGCCCAAGACAAGCTTCACAGTCATCATAGCGTGCTTTAGAGTCATCATAAGCATACTTCAGAGTCAACAGATAAGCTTTAGAATCATCATAGCATACTTCAAAACCAACAGGAAAGTTTTGGAGTCATCATAGTAAGCTTTTGAAACACAAGACAAGTTTTAGAGTCATCATAGTACACTTTGGAGCCAACAGGAAAGCTTTGGAATTGTAACAATATCTTTTAGAGTTCTCATGGAAGTTTCAGAGTTGTCACTGTACACTTCAGAATCAACAAGACATACTTCAAAATTAATCAAGCAAGCTTCAAAGTTATGAAGATACACTTTGGAGTTAATCAGAACATTTTGGGGTAAATCAAATATGCTTTGGAGTCATGAAGACATGCTTCAGAATCATGGAGTTCCACTTTGGAATCAATTAGTCCTGCTTCAGAGATGTCAAAATACGCTTTGGAGTCAACAAGCAATCTTTGAAGTCAGCAAACAAACTTTGAAGTTAGCAACCTTACTTTGGAGTCTTCAAAAACTTACTTTGGTGTCAGCAAGCAAACTTTAGAGTCGTTGAACAGTGCTTTGAAGTCACCCTTTTCTGAAGCATCGAAAGTTCCAAAAATTTGAACTCTTCTTTCCAAAGATCTATCAAATTAGGAAGGTTTACCATCAATTTGTAGAATCAATTAGAGTATCCAAAATCATTCAAAGAATATGGTTGTTCACTTGTCACTTTGGAGTAACCAAAGAAGCTACTTTAAAGCATCCAATACTAATGTGAATGTTAAGAAAAGTCAGCGACAAAGTTGTACATTAATACTAGATTGCTGCAAAGTCAGACACCAGACAAAGTGTAAGGTAAAGAAAAACACTTTTGAACATTTGAAAGTCTGCCACAGTTAGCAATGAGAAAATCTCTCTCAGCATATAAAAGAGGTATTCAGATGCAAAAGAAAATATAGAACATATTGAATATACTAAAATACAAAGAAGCTAAAGTTTTGAGCATTCAAAATCTTGCTTCAAAGTTCAACTCCAACGGCTGCAACTCTATCAAAGCTCTCATAGTGTATATTGCTTCTCAATCAAGGAGTTTGAATCTTTTACTCATATTACTTATTCATTTACTTGAAGTTCTGAATTTATGTACAAGTTTGCCTAAATAAGAGGCACTAATCTATATGCTTCATTTTAGTATTTGGTAACAAAAGTAGAGTGCTTGGTGTTTATATATTGAGATAATCAAGTAGGGAACTTGCTGAAAGGATAAAAGTTCATTGGTGAGCTTCGAAAACCAACAAGTTGTAAAAGTTTTTGGTAGCTTGAAAAACCAGTAAGTTCGTTAGTAAGCTTGTGAGAAAACCAATGTGTATTTGATCAAGTTGATCAAGATGTTAGTAGAACCTATGATTAGTAGAGGAAACTGACTCAGAGAAGTTTAGTAGGAACCTAGGAAGGGCCAAACCACTATAAAATTCCTATGCTGTCGATTGTGCAATTTGTTCTACTTATTCATTCCACATTTTAATCATTTAATTTGGCCAAAAGTTTTAAAAGCTCAATTCAACCCCCCCCCCCCAACCCTCCCCTTGTTGAGCTACCAATGTGTAAGGGACCAACAAGTGTTATCAGAGCAGGCTTCACTAGTTAAAGTTTTATTACTAATATATTAACTTATGAAGAGATTCAAATGGCCAGTATATTCCACAATACATCTGCTAAAGGATAATCCACTTCCAGACCTCCTTTATTTGATGGAACTAATTATGGGTGTTAGAAAAGGAGAATGCAAAATTTCTTGACTGTCGCAGATTACTAATTATGGCTTGTAGGTAAAAATGGAAAGAATGTCACTAACACTGAAGGCAAATACACTCCAGAAGATATACAAGCAGTAGAATGTGATGCTAAGGCAAAGAACTATCTCTATTGTGAATTAAGTTCTTTTGAGTTTGAAAAGATTTCCGCATGTGATTCAGCTAATGAAATTTAGGACAAACTTAAGGTATCATATGAAGGTACAAATCAGGTAAAAGAAACTAAAATAAATCTTCTAGTGCAGGAATATGAGGCCTTCTCTCCAAAGGAATCAGAAAATATTTTTGAAATGTTTGGAAGATTTCAAAAAATACCAATAGCTTAAAGATCTTTGAAGAAAAATATGAAGAGTCCAAACTAGTAAAGAAAATCTTAACATCTCTGCTTAGACACTGAATGCCTAAAGTAACTGCTATATAGGAAGCAAAAGATCTAACAAAGATGACAGTAGAAGAACTCATGGGATCACTCATGACCCATGAAGTCCTGATGAAACAAAAAGCTCCAGATGAAGTCAAAGGCAAGAAAACAATAGCTTTATAAGCAGAACCAGAAAATAAAGAATCTTCAGAAGAAGCCTTAACCAATGAAAATGTTGAGTATATGGCAATGATAATCAGAAGATTCAGAAATATGATCAAGAAGAAAAGATTCGGAAATAATTTCAAGAACTTTAAAAGTAAAGACAAGAAAAAGGAAGTTCCAATCTACTAAAATTATAGCAAGCTTGGGCATATGAAATTTGACTTCTCAGAACCAGATAAAAAAATAAGGAGACAAGAAGAAAAGGTATAACTCTTACTTTGATAAAAAGAATATTTCTAATAGTAGGAAATTTGGAAAGAAGGAGAAAACTATGGCTGCAGGGGAAATGCTAGAAAACATGATGCAAGAAAGCTCAGGTGAAGAAGAATAAGAAAATGAAGCTCAATTCAGCTCACTCAGCTCCAAAGAAAAAAATCAAGAAGAGCATCATACAGGAATAAACTTTATGACCAACCACAATGATGAGGTAAATTCAAACCCTAAAATTTCTGATATTGAAGAATTAATAGAAGAATTGTTTTCAAATTACAAAACATTAAAAGCTAAACACAAGAAAACTAAAAGAGAACTTAAAAGAACTATTAATGAATGCTCCAAATTAAAACAAGAAAATACATTGCTCAAAACTGATCAAAGTATAAATATAGAACTTGAGCAAATCAAAATAAAAAATCATGCTCTTAGAAGGACCTTAACTACTACCTTATTTAAACTTAAAACAAAGAAAGACATAGGAAACCAAAGAAAGAAAAATCATAAACAGAATATGATTTGGATTCCTAAAACAGTTGTTAAAGTTGTAAATGCAACAATATATCTAGAAAATAAATTAGTAGCATCTAAAGAACAATGGGTGCCAAAATATTCTATTACAAACCCACCTAGACCCCTTTCTAAATGGGTACCAAAACTTATAGCATAATTTTATTACTGCAGGTGTGTTTGAGAGCCACAGAGAATAGCAAGTGGTACATTGATAGTGGTTGCTCAAGACACATGATAGGAGAAAGGGAGTTGTTCATAGAACTAAAAGCTAAAAATGAAGGAGCAATTACCTTTGGGGATAATGAAAAAGGTAGAATGGTTGGAATTGGTAAAATTGGCTAGCCTCCCTCTATTACAATTTCAAATATTTGACTAGTAAAAGGATTAAAACCTAATCTTTTAAGTGTAAGCCAATTTTATGATAATGGTTACAAAGTCTTGTTTGAATCTCATAGTTGTTCAATATTATATAGTTCAAATTTAGTTGTAGTACTTGGAAAAAGATATGAAAATGTATATTTGGTGGATTTAAATGATATCCAAGTCAAATATCTTGTTATAAATAATAATGAACCCATGTTGTGGCATAGAAGGCTAGGACATGCCAATAAAAATCTGATTGAAAAATTATATAATAAAAATCTAGTTGTTGGCTTACCAAAACTCAAATTTAACAATAAGTTGTGTGGTGCTTGCATAAAAGGCAAGCAAGTAAAAGAATCATTCAAGTTAAACAAATAAGTCTACACAACCAAACCCTTTTAGTTGCTATATATGGATTTAATTGGACCAACAAAAATAAAAAGCCTTGAAGGGAAACATTATGCATATGTCGTTGCAGATGACTTTATTAGATTCACAAGGGTAATGTTTCTAACATCCAAAGATGAAGCTTTTTCATTCTTTGAGGTATTTTCCAAACGTGTAAAGAATGAACAAAGCTCTCATATAGTTGCCATGAGGAGTGATCATGATGAAGAGTGTGAAAATCATAGATTCACTGATTTTTATGAAAACAATGGAATTCTTCAAACTTTTTCTACACCAAGAACACCGTAACAAAATGGAGTAACTCAAAGAAAAAATAGATCCTTGCAAGAGATGGCAAGGACAATATTGAGTGAATACAACCACCCACAGTATTTTTAGGCTGAAGCAATGAACACAGTATGTTATATTATAAACAGAATCTTTACTAGATCTATACTAAACAAAACTCCATTTAAATTATATTATGTCAAGAAACAAAATATTTCATATTTTTATATTTTTGGTTGTAAGTGCTTTATTCTTAACAATGGCAA